>JAODAL010019861.1:0-70921 GCA_025379985.1 Phyllomedusa bahiana | reverse complement strand
AGAGCTGCAGAAAATACCTGCAACAGACACCAAAACAAAGAACTTTATAGAGATAAAAATAGGAAACAAGCTAAAAAAGGGGCCAGGTCAGCAGAAAAAGCAAAGATACTGAACTGTTGCCAAGGAACCACTCTGAACAAACATACAACAGAAGACAAACATGACACAGAAACTCCTGCTGACCTAATAAGCAGGAGAGGACGAAATGGCAGAAAAGTTTGTTAACCTTTCACATAGTTTATGCCCCCCTTGCTGACGGAAGCACTAGCTAGTGTCAGGCCTACTGTTTCAAGCACTGTGTCCCTTATTCTGTAAGCCCTAAATACTATAAACCTACAGCTACGTTTTGACCTTCAGGAAACAGTTTTTTTTTTTATCTTTATACCTGTACAGAGTTTTTCTTTTATATTGAACTAGTTGGTAGCAGTTTAGTATAACTATCACTTTTTTCTACAGGTTGTTTATGACAACTCCAGACGTATAGTTTTTTTTAAATTTAGTTTTGCACAGTAAAATAATTTTTGATAGAAATAAAATGTTTAGCCATGGCCACTTTCCAAGATTATATACTGATTATACTCGTGTTATCGTCCACAGTGTCATCACTGGAGCTGACTGGACCATCTGTGCATGCCGCCCGGCTGGGATCTGTCGCTCTGGTTCCTTGCCCATTCACGGTGGACAATCCTCCTGTAGATCCTCAACATATAATAGTATTTTGGCTTTTTCGAGATAAGGAAATCCTGAGCTGCTACAAAACTGTGATGGCGACATCTCCTAGATATTCCCTGAGCACAGAAGCATTAGGATCCGGGATTGCTCATCTGACTATTTCTGATGTACAGATATCTGATGGGGGAAGATACAAGTGTTTAGTTATCTACAGATCTGACAGAAAGGATAAGGACATCTTGTTGGACATTGGAGGTGAATCAGTTATGTTCAGTTTCGGACTGGTATGCATGGGTCCCACCAGTTGAGATAATTCTTAGAGCCCAGCCTATACCTATTGTAAATGGCTTTTGCACTCTGCCTCTCTTTCTCTACCTTTAAAAGTGTCCCCAGAGCTGTCAGTCACTAAGCCGGACCATCCACTGGAGTTGTCAGTTATTGAATAGGACCATTTACTGGAGCTGTCAGTTATTGAGTAGGACTGTCCACTGGAGCTGTCAGTAATTGAGTAGGATCGTCCACTGGAGCTGTCAGTAATTGAGTAGGATCGTCCACTGGAGCTGTCAGCTATTGAGTAGGATCGTCCACTGGAGCTGTCAGTCACTAAGCAGGACCATCCACTTGAGCTGTCAGTTATTGAGTAGGACCGTCCACTGGAGCTATCAGCTACTGAGTAGGACCGTCCACTGGAGCTGTCAGCTATTGAGTAGGACCATCCACTGGAGCTGTCAGCTATTGAGTAGGACCGTCCACTGGAGCTGTCAGCTATTGAGTAGGACCGTCCACTGGAGCTGTCAGCTATTGAGTAGGACCGTCCACTGGAGCTGACAGCTCTTGAGTAGGACCATCCACTGGAGCTGTCAGCTATTGAGTAGGACCATCCACTGGAGCTGTCAGCTATTGAGTAGGACCGTCCACTGGAGCTGTCAGCTATTGAGTAGGACATCCAGTGTATTACTTGTTTAATTCTGCAGGATATGGTAGAGACCCCATGTGGCCCTATAGAAGCCCCATTACAGCTCCATAGAGGTGTAATACAGAAAATCTATGAAATCTATCTTCTAAAATATCACAGAACAAGTCAGAAGAGAGATTTATAGGAGTCTGTGTGAGGAGACACCTTTGGGTCACCATTGGCCTATTTTGATCTTGGGAGGGATCCTCATCTCATTATAGTCTAAGTCATACTGTAACCCCCTGTGTCATGTTATACTGTAACCCCCTGATTTATGTTATACTGTAACCCCCTGTGTCATGTTAAACTGTAACCCCCTGTGTCATGTTATACTGTAACCCCCTGTGTCATGTTACAGTATAATGTGACCCCACGGGTCATGTTATACTGTAACCCCCTGATTCAGGTTATACTGTAACCCCCTGTGTCATGTTATTCTGTAACCCCCTGTGTCATGTTATACTGTAACCCCCTGTGTCATGTTAAACTGTAACCCCCTGTGTCATGTTATACTGTAACCTCCTGTGTCATGTTATACTGTAACCCCCTGTGTCATGTTATACTGTAATCCCCTGTGTCATGTTATATTGTAACCCCCTGTGTCATGTTATACTGTAACCCCCTGTGTCATGTTAAACTGTAACCCCCTGTGTCATGTTATACTGTAACCCCCTGTGTCATGTTACAGTATACTGTAACCCCCCGTGTCATGTTATACTGTAACCCCCTGATTCATGTTATACTGTAACCCCCTGTGTCATGTTATACTGTAACCTCCTGTGTCATGTTATACTGTAACCCCCTGTGTCATGTTATAACCTCCTGTGTCATGTTATACTGTAATCCCCTGTGTCATGTTATATTGTAACCCCCTGTGTCATGTTATACTGTAACCCCCTGTGTCATGTTATACTGTAACCCCCTGATTCTTGTTATACTGTAACCCCCCCATGTCATTTTATACTGTAACCCCGTGTTTTATGTTATACTGTAAACCCCTGTGTCATGTTATACTGTAACCCCCTGATTCATGTTATACTGTAACCCCCTGTGTCATGTTATACTGTAACTCCCTGTGTCATGTTATACTGTAACCCACTGATTCACGTTATACTGTAACCCCCTATGTCATGTTATACTGTAACCCCCTGAGTCATGTTATACTGTAACCCCCTGATTCATGTTATACTGTAACCCCCTGTGTCATGTTATAACCTCCAGTGTCATGTTATACTGTAACCCCCTGTGTCATGTTATACTGTAACCCATTATGTCATGTTATAACCCCCTTTTTCATGTTATACTGTAATCCCCTGATTCATGTTATACTGTAACCCCGTGTCATGTTATACTTTAACCCTCTATGTCAAGTTATACTGTAACTCCCTGATTCATGTTATACTGTAACCTCCTGTGTCGTTATACTGTAACCCCCTGATTCATGTTATACTGTAACCCCCTGTGTCATGTTATACTGTAACCCCATGATTCATGTTATACTGTAACCCCCTGTCATGTTATACTGTAACCCCCTGTGTCATGTTATACTGTAATCCCCTGTTAAATGTTATACTGTAACCCCCTGTGTCATGTTATACTGTAACCCCCTGATTCATGTTATATCTTCCTGTGTCTTATTATTACCTCCTATGTTATGTTGACCACTTGACAAAGACAGGATGTGTGTTTGGTGGGTGAGCAGTGCCAGCTCAACACATTTACTTGTTATTACCTTTATTTTTCATTGAACTTTGTACTTTGTTGCTCTATGTGTTCTTTTTAGTTGAAGTATGTCACTCATGTCTATCTATTTATCTCATATCTATCTATCTCCTATCTATCTATCTATCTATCTATCTATCTCATATCTATCTATCCCATATCTATCTATCTACCTCATATCTATCTTTTCTATCTATCTATCTAATCTTTTATCTATCTATCTATCTCATTATCATCTATCTATCTACTATCATATCATATCTATCTATCTATCTATCCCAAATTTTTTTCTATTATCCTATCTATCATCTATCTATCCCATTATCTATCTATCTCATATCATTATCTATCTTCTATTCTATCTACTATCCCATATCTATCTATCCATACTATCTATCTATCTATTCTCTATCTATTTTATTTTATCTTTTCTATCTATCTATCTATCTATCTATCTATCTATCCCATATCTATCTATCTCATATTCTATCTATCCCATTATCTATCTATCTATCTATCCCCTTAATCTATTCTATCCCCATTATCTATTTTAAAACCCAATCTATCTATCTATCTCATATCTATCTATCTATTTTATCTATCTCTATCTATTTTATCCCATATCTATCTAATATCTATCTTTCATCTATCTATCTACTATCTCAATCTATCTATCTCATATCTCTCATCTAATATTTATCTACTCTTTTCTATCTATCTCATTTCTATCTATCTATCTATTCTATCTATTTTATCTATCTATCTATTATCTTTCTATCTATCATCCCATATTTATCTATCTACCTATCTCATATCTATCTATCTCATATCTATCTTACTCATATCTATCTATCTATCTATCTATCCCATATTTATCTATCTACCTATCACATATCTATCTATCTCATATCTATCTATCTACAACCAAGGAAAATCCAATTACACTCACAAAGAGATAAGATGAAAAAAAATGTGTGCTTATTGCTTTCCAAAAAAGCAACGTTCGCTCATGACGAACCTTCTCAGTGAACCTTTTCTCTTTCTGAGTGAGCCGAAACGTTGCCTTTTTTGGACATGCAATAAAGCACAACATTTTTTTTTCATCTTATCTCTTTGTGAGTGCAATTGGATTTTCCTTGGTTGTTAATTGTGACCCGTGACGGGTTTGGCCAGTTGCACCCAAAAATTTTGGTGAGGTGCTGGCCTCTTTCCCAATCTATCTATCATCTACTATCTATTATATCTTTTCCCCATACCTACATCCTCAATATCTATCTATCATCTCATATCTATCTACTATATCTATTTCTTCTATCTATATATCTATCCCATATACTATTTTCCCTATCTATCTATCTATCCCATCTATTCATATCTATCTATCCCATATCTTTATCTATCTCATTTTCTATCTATCTATCTTTTCTTCTATTATCTATCTATCTTCTATTATCAAATCTTTATCTATCTATCTATCTCAATCTATCTATCTATCTTTATATCAATCTATCTATCTCATATCCAAACCCATCTATCTATCTATCTATCTATCTATCATATCTATCTATTTTATCTCATAATCTATCTATCTCATATCTAGCTATCTATCTTCTCCATATCTATCTATCCCATATCTATCTATCTCAAATTATCTATCTATCTATCTATTATCTATCTATCTATCTCATATCTATCTATTTAATACTATCTATCTCATATCTATCTATCTATCTATCTATCTTCTATCTAATTTTAATCATCTATCTATCTTTTAAACTATCTATCTCATATCTATCTATCTATCTCATATCTATCTTATCTATCCCATATCTAAACTATCTCATTCTATCTTTCTATCTATAAAACTATCTTCTCATATCTATCTATCTTTAATTTTCTAAATCTATCTATCTTCTCATATCTATCTATCATCTATCTATTTTATTATTTATCTAAACTATCTCATATTTATCTATCTATCTTCTATCATTATCCATCTATCATCTATCTATCTATCTACTATTATTTACCTGAGAAATTGTCCCGTGTCCCCGCCTCCGCAGGTGACCATCACAGGTAACATGGTGGTGATGAATAAGGAGAGTGTCCTGAGCTGCTTCATCACTGGGTTCTTCCCTGTGGACATTGGGATTAGATGGTTCAGAGATGGGGAAAGACTGGAGGATAATGTTATTGATGGTGTCCCCTGGAGAAACCCGGACAGAACCTACAGTGTGAACAGCAGCGTGACCATAATCCCCACCGAGGAGGACAGAGAGCGGACCTTCTCCCTTAGAGTCCTACACAAGTCTCTACAGGAGCCTTTCCAGGAAGACTTCCAGCTGCTGTATGGAGGTAAACCTGTTATCCAATAGGCTGTCCCGTCTCACAAGTTTTGTTCTGAGGCCGGCTCGGAGCTCGTTTATGAGCTAACCTCGCAGAATGGGGAGATGGCTGTATTTGCTTAGATCTTCCAGTTCATTTCTATGGGGTTCTGAACTGACCCAAGTAGAAGCACTGAGCTGTATTCAGGGGTTCTTAGTGGATAAACCTGAAGGTTGTCTAAAATGTATGTGCATCTGTCTGTGCTGGAAAATCCCCTCACCTGTGATCCAGCACTGCTCTGTCCTCACTTGCACCCCAACTGGTGGCCAGCGCTGCACCATCCTCACTCCTCCCTCACTTGGGATCAAGCACTGCATGGTCCTCTCTCTCCTCTCACCTGGGATTCAGCGCTGCGCCGTCCTCACCTTAATTTACCTTTCCCTACATGTTAATAGTTAATCATTGTGGCAAGAAAACTTTTTTAAAGGGGTTTTCTCGCTTCGAAGATCATAGTTGAAAATGAGGGGACCAAAAATCTAAGCTTGTCAGTCCTTAGTTACCATAAGCAAGGTGGAATAGTTTGAGAGAACGGGCTGTTTGTTTAGTGCTTGGGAAGGAACTGAGCGCTCCGGTTGGGTTACGCCCAGGTCCCAACCCCGGTCGTAATTGTGAATGCGCGTCAGAGGGAGAGAGAGAGAGAATGAGAGTTCGCGCAGTTCACTGACAGCAAGCAGTGTTACAGGCGACGTATGTGTGCAGGGTTTGCGCATGTCACTGACAGCGATCAGTCGACGTGTGCGGTGCGGGATTTGCTGCGTTCACTGACAGCGATCAGACGTCCTGCAGCAGAGAGAGAGATCTTGTGCAATCCCATGTAAACACAAACAATAAGAACTTATAGTTTTGTTCTGCAGATCGTAGAGGTCAAGGTTTTTCTGCAGGATATATCACTGTGTGTGAGAAAGAGAAAAAAAATCACTCATCTTTCCCAGAGTCCTGAATGTCAAATGCCCATTCTAGTTACAAAGTCTGTAGAGAGAGCAAGAAATGTAGATATACACTATTGAGTTACACATAGCTTTTCACTTCCAATGACTCTTTAGTCTCCGACAGCTGAGAACCTCTCAATTCCCCCGGCTCACACAGAATGAATTCTCATGTGCACACTTTGGGGCGTGTCTGCAGAGAGAAGATACGCCCTGCTGGGAGAAGAAACACGCCCCTCCATTTCATAAGCTCTGCTTAGCAACCAGTATAAACGGCTACCAAATGATGAAACGATAAAACCCCTTTAATCTATGGGTCACTTATATTTTCTAAATAGTCTTTCTAGTATTTCTAGTATTTTGTGACATGTACAAGCAAAACTATATAAGACATACTCTCATCTAGAGATGTCACAGTGCTGGCCTAGCTCCCACACCTTTCACTTGAGAGGTGGATCCTATAACTCGCATTTGAAATAGCAGAAGAAAGACTGATATATGTGACCCCCACATAGGGTATATGACAGGTTACAGGTGGCTTAGCCAAACAGTAATGTGGTCATGAATTTAGCCAAGGTAAGCTAAGAAAAGCACAAGTTCTACCCCCACTGCCCTGTGGAGGGGGGATGTTCTATTTTCATTGGAGCCTCATAGTGCACCTCTGGTATATAGTGATATACAGTATAATGGGTACAATGTACCATCTACTTATCAAACTGCAAACATTTGGATTTGATTCTTCATCTATTTTCACATATGTTAACACATTGATGTTGTCTGCTAGCTCCTCCGCAGGTGACGATCACAGATAACACGGTGGTGATGAATAAGGAGAGTGTCCTGCGCGGCTTCCTCACTGGGTTCTACCCCGAGGACATTAATATTAGATGGTTCAGGGGCGCAGAGATGCTGAGTAATGTTACTGTGGGGAAACCCTGGAGAAACCCAGACAGAACCTACAGTGTGAACAGCAGCGTGACCATAACCCCCACTGAGGAGGACAGAGAGCGGACCTTCTCCTGTAGAGTCCAGCATGGGTCTCTCATTGAACCTGTACGTATAGACTTTCAGCTGCTCTACCAGGGTAAGTGACAGTGAAGACTCTTTCTCCACCTATAAATATAGAATATTTTACATCACACTTGACCTGCACTTTGGTCAATAGCTCTATTTCCACTGTCCCTTATCTCTTATGATTCCTGGGGCCCACCAGTGGAGATGGTTCTTGGAGCCCACCAATGGAGTTGAATCTTGGGGCCCACCAGGGGAGCTGATTCTTGGGGCCCACCAGGGGAGTTGATTCTTGGGGCCCACCAGGGGAGCTGATTCTTCGGGACCACCAGTAGAGGTGATTCTTGGGCCCACTTGTAGAGATGATTCTTGGGGCCCACCAGGGGAGCTGATTCTTGGGGCCCACCAGGGGAGCTGATTCTTGGGGCACACCAGTGGAGGTGATTCTTGGGCCCACCAGTGGAGATGATTCTTGACACCTACCAGTGGAGTTGACTGGGCCCTACCAGTGGAGTTGACTGGGCCCTACCAGTGAATTTGATTCCCCACCAGTAGAGGTGATTGTGGAGCCCACCAGGGGCGTGGATTCGCAGGGCTCACCGGTGGAGTTGATGCTTGAGGCTCACCGGTGGAGATGATTATTGGGGCCCACCGGTGGAGATGATTCTTGGGGCCCACCGGTGGAGATGATTCTTGGGGCCCACAGGTGGAGGTGATTCTTGGGGCCCACCGGTGGAGATGATTCTTGGGACCCACCGGTGGAGAGGATTCTTGGGACCCTCCAGTGAATATGATTCTTGGGACCCACCAGTGGAGATGGTTCTTGGAGCCCACCAATGGAGTTGAATCTTGGGGCCCACTAGTGAAGTTGATATTACGGGTCCACCAATGAAGTTGGTTCCTGCGGCTCACCAGTAGAGCTTATTCTTGGGGCCCATGGGTGGAGATGATTCTTGAGGCCCACCGATGGAGTTGATTCTTGGCTTCCACCAGTGGAGTTGATTCTTGGGGCCCACCAGTGTAGTTGATTCTTGTGGACCACCAGTGGAGGTGATTCATAGGGGACAACAGTGGAGGTGAATCGTGGGGCCCACCTTTGGAGTTGATTCTTGGGTAACACCTGTGGAGAGGATTCTTGGGGCCCACCAGTGGAGTTGATTCCTAGGGTTCAAAAATGGACTGGATTCTTTGGGCCCACCAGTGAAGTTGAGTGTTTGGGCCCACCAGGGGAGTTGATTCTTGGGCCCCAGAGGTAGAGATGATTCTTGGGGCCCACCAGTGGAGTGCATTACTGGGTCCCACCAGTGTAGAGGATTTTTGGAGCCCACCAGTGAAGTTGATTCCTGGGGTCCAGCAATGAAGCCGATTCCTGGGGCCCACCAGTGGAGTGGATTATTGGGGCCCACCAGTGTAGAGGATTCTTGGGGCCCACCAGTGGAGTTGATTCCTAGGGTCCAACAATGAAGCTGATTCCTGGGGCACACCAGTGACGTTGACTCTTGGTGTCCACCATTGGAGTTGATTCTTGGGGCCCACCAGTGGAGTTGATTCTTGGGGACCAACAGTGGAGAGGATTCTTGGGGCCCACCAGTGGAGAGGATTCCTGGGTCCAACAATGGACCTGATTCCTGAGGCCCACCAGTGAAGTTGATTCTTGCGGCCCAGAAGTGGAGATGATTCTTGGGGGCCAACCAGTGGAGATGATTGTTGGGGCCCACCAGTGGAGATGATTTTTGGGGCCCACCAATGGAGTTGATTCTGGTGTTCACGAGCGGAGTTGATTCTTGACTTCCACCAGTGGAGTTGATTCTTGGGGCCCGCCAGAGGAGTTGATTCTTGGGCCCCACTGGTTGAGTTGATTTTTGGGGCTCACTAGTGGAGTTGATTCTTGGGGCCCCTCAGTGGAGTTGATTCTTTGGGTGCATCAGTGGAGTTGATTTTTGGGGCTCATTAGTGGAGTTGATTCTTGGAGCCCACCAGTGGAGTTGATTCTTGGGGCTCAGAAGTGAAGATTATTCTTGGCCCCCACCAATGGAGTTGATTATTGGCTTCCACCAGTGAAGTTGATTCTTAGAGCCCACTAGTGGATTTGATTCTTGGCTTCTACCACTGGGGCTGAGTCTTGGGGCTACCAGTGGAGTGGATTCTTGGGGCCCACCAATGGAGATGATTCTTGGGAGCCACCTATGGAGATGATTCTTGGGGCTCACCAGTGGAGTTGATTCTTGGGGCCCACCAGTGGAGCTGATTACTTCTAAGAAAAGAAAGGACTTCCTGGTTGTGGGGTCACATGGTATATTACATGATCCATCACAGCAACACAACAGCTCTGAAGTGCGAGTCCCACCTCTGAGGAGTTCCTATCCTATACTTCACATTTTAGACACAGTCATTCTACATTTTAGGTGTCACTAAGCATGCCACACAAGTTACTGTACATACAACGTGCACTAGGTTTCCATGCAGCTGTGTTAGAGTTTTGGAGACCATCTAGTACATATTTTGTTATGACAATTGCATTGATTAGAAAGACCTGATGTTACAGCAATCATTTTCCCAATTTTTTGTTCCCACAGAAAAAAAACGCACTAGGATTATTGTCATATGTACAATTCCAGTTTTGATATTTATCATTATTACAATTATTAGCATCTTTGTGTGGAGAAGAAAACATTATGCAAAAGGTATGACATCAAAATAGTATAGCACCTGTTTCTTCTATTTGGACATTAAACAGTTAATTTGATTTAGACAATAACATTTTGTTAAAAGGCTAATCTGAGGGCAATCTGATCACAAGGCGTGCCACTGCTTGGACCATCTAGGGTGGATTTCCAATTGGGTTTATAAAAGTTTTTTTTTTACCATCTTTTTTACATAGCTACAAGTAGCTTTAGGCTCCCACTTCCTGTTAATGCCAGTCACAACTATTTTTCGTTTAATGGGGTTTTTTATTTGCAGTGCTGCGGAGCTTCTATGGGAGCCAAATTCTCTCCTTTCTTGGCCAACATTTTTATGTCGGCGTGGGAGGAGAGATATCTAATCCATGATCATTGCCCGTTTCTCCCCCACATCAGGTGGTATGGTCATTATATAGACGACCTGCTGCTGCTGTGGGGGGAACCCCTGAATAGGCTCTTTCTTTTGGTGAATACATCAATAATAATACCATGAACTTGAGGTTTACCACAGACTGGCATCCGTTGAAGGTTAACTTCCTAGATGTATGTCTAAGTGGCAAAGAAGACAAAATAGATATTGCACCATACAGGAAAGAGATATGGCTAAGAACTAAATATTACATGCTAAGTCCTGCCATCCGCACCATGTCACTAACAACATCCCCTTTGGAGAACTCGGCCGGATGAAGAGAAACGATGTCTGGCCCATATAGTGAATCTTCCTCTTTTAAATATGCAACAAGATATTAGAGAAACAATTAATGAAAATAATATTAAATTTGTATCTAAACGAGGTCAAACACTAGGATCGCTATTATCTCCGAGTCTTTTCCTTTCTAATAATAATAAAAGTAATACACATTGGTTATCTACTAAAGGAACATTCAAATGCGGACATAAACCACCATCTAGTGGCAAATATAGAGAAGGCACATCTTATTCTGCCTGAAAACGGCCTGCTGAAGCAGCTCATTGGGAATATCTTATGTAAGGGTGACATCCAGCAACAATTCTGAGAACTACACCGACAACTTGGATACGACTACATACACTGACACATGGTGGTGAACAAGGAGAACCACATCCCCCATCATCTAAAGCTGACTAGTTTTATCATCCACCAACACCGCCTGATATATCCAGATACATACAGAAGATTTGCTTAATACTGAAACTTTATCCTTCTAACCCCTTTTTTGAACTGCCCGGGATATCTGGTTCCTACACCGCAGTCCTCGGGGCATGACCATGGCCCAATAATTGTGAGCAACCAAAACTCGGCGACCATACTCTGGTCTCTCCCCCTCCTGCTATTTTTGCTCAATTGTGTCATGGACAAGTTCCTCACTCCTACCCAGACACCGCTACCACAAAGGAACACCCGATACGCATTTCCCACCTCCTCAGCTCACAGAAAAATGACAAAGCACAAGCCTATAAAAGACAAACAACAACCAAAAATGGTCCTTACCAAGCCAAATCAGATGGATGCATCCCAAGAGTTGATGACAAGTGGAATCATCACCCCCCCAGATCTTTCGGAACCGAACAGCCCTGCAGCCTCTTCCTCCTCTAACTTAGACCATGCTGTCACCATGGCGCAGGAAGTAACCCGATTGCTGACGCCTTACTTAAACAAACATCTAGACATGATACAATCCTCTATCAACACGGTGCTAGCACAGGTCACTGAAAATTCTCAAAAGTTATGGGAATTAGAAACCAGAGTGCTGTCATGCGAATCGTCAATTTCATCTGCCGAAAGAGAAATTGCACAACATCAAAATGCTAACATCATCCTCCACGACAAATTAGAGGACTTAGAAAATAGAGAAAGAAGAAATAATCTTCGTTTTGTCGGAATACCGGAGACGGTGTCTGGAGACGCTCTCCAAATGTATCTTGTGGGCAAACTGCATCCAGCATTACAACTAAAATTACCACCTGACCCCCCTTATAATCGAACGTGTCCACCGTATTGGACCTTACAGGAGGGGGGGAGACAAACGGCCACGACAAGTCATCGGCAGGTACGCCAACTGGACAACCAAAGAGCAGGTGCTGAGGGCATACCGATCATCCAAAGAGCTTCAAATCGACGGATCCCCCATTTTAGTCTTCCAAGACTTTTCGAGCAGCGTTACTATAAAGAAAAAAGCATTCAACCGGTTGTGTCTTCAAATATATGACCGAGGGATACGCTTCCAGCTCCTCTATCCTGCTCATCTGCGGGTCATCATAGAAGGAAAAACAACAGTCTATGAGGATCCTGACACAGCCCAACGACACTTGCTACCTCCGGATCCAATTTAAAACATCTGGAACTTCACCACCAAGTTCTGACGGACATTAAGAGATCCAATGAGATCTGGCGGAGACCAATGGCAGGGGAGACCTCGCCGGGTCCCCCGTGCTACATTTTGATTCTGATCGCCGAGTTGCTATCACAAAGTATATGTTTAAGTTGATGCATGTTAATAATGTTAATACTGGTTTTCACCACTTCACCGTATATATGTTTTTGTCTTCCTTTCCTCCTGTGTTTTCGTGCTCACCCTGGAGTGGACGCCTGGCAGCCAACCGAAGTTTAAGTTCAAGGCCTCTGCTGCTTGCTGGCACGGCGGATCCTTCCTCAACAATCACCCATCTGTTTCTGGTTACACTGATCTCCAGTCCTGGTTGGATCCCTCCTCCTTGTATTTCACTAGCTGAGAGCTCATTTACATTCTGTTCAGCCCTCGTTCGGCTGTATTCACAGAGCTTGCATTCCTGCCTTTCACTCAAAGTAAGGGACCAGCACATTTTCACTCTGCACAGACAGAAGAAACAGAATAACACTGCAGGGCTACTATAATCAGGAAACAGCACAATTGTGTGTCGATCCCTGCCTCTCCTGCATAGAAGGGAGATCTGTGCGGTTCATAGAAAGCTGGATTCAACTGTAACAAATCTCCAGCTGTGACAGGAGAAGAGATCAGTGCTCAGTCTAGATTGAATGCAGCCTGTGGTATGTATACAGCTCTTACACAATAAGACTGCATAGGGAGAGACACAGTGACGTGGACTCAGAGAGGGGGTGGGGGAGTCTCGGGAGCAAGCATGAACAGTGAAGGGGGATGATGTCACCCTGCTGGGAGGGGAAGAAACGCCCCTGTATTTCTAGAGTTGAGAAGCTGATAGCAGTATGAATCAGCGGAACTAAAAAAGCGATACATCCCCTTTAAAGCCTCCTGGATAAGTGATAGCTACAGGGCCTCCTATGACCATAAATCTAGAGGGACTGCAATCCTTTTCCATACCACCCTCTCACCCACGATCCATGAAACCTACGCAGACCCGGGAGGACGATTCCTCTTTATGAATGTCACAATCCGGGCTAAAAGATACTCTCTTTTGAACATATATGCCCCCAACCATCCTAACGCTGATTTTTACTCACAATTATTCAGCTTCTTAGCTGGTAAGACGATCCACACTCTTGTTCTCGGAGGTGTCTTTACTGTGGCTTTGGACCAGAGGTAATCAGCAATATACTGATATCAGACCACGCCCCAGTCATCCTGACACTGTCTACTCAAAACACCCTACAGGGGCCCAGAAAATGGTACTTCCCATCTTAGAGGACTTCACTCAATATCTGACAACTCAATGGCAACACTATATGGACGATAGCATACAACACACCTCTGACCTCTCCAAAGCGGTAATGCGTGGACATATTATATTCTATCTCAAATCTAAAAATAGAGAAAATAGGAAGAAATTCTCTGAGTTGAACTCAGAACTTACGGGAGCCCATAAAATCTATATCAATAACCCCAAGCTTGAGAATAAGGAGAAATATGTCACGGCAAAAAACCTACCAGAAACTTATGTCCAGGCACAGGCCAAATGGGCCTGGAGGCCACTAAAAACCAATTTTTTAGATGGGGGGAATAGAGTGGGATCCCTGCTAGCCCGAACGTATAAACCTAAATCCTGACTTAAACCAATACACACCCTTACTAACCCACACACAGGTATACAAAAGATTCTTGCCCAACACTTCACGAATTTCTATACAGCCTCAAAGTATGATCCCCAGAGTACATGGTCATTTCTTCATGGGCTACAATCGCCGACACTGACCTCGGAATAGAAAGCGTTCCTGGACTCGGAGATTACAGAGTCCGAAGTCAGGGACACTATAAGACACCTCTCAAATGCTAAAACACCGGGACCGGACGGCTTGCCCGCTGAATACTACAAAATTTTGCATCAAGACATAGCCTCGCACTTAACAGACTACCTTAACAGTGTTTACAGAGGTGAGACACACTCTCTAGAATTCTATGCCTCGGATCTGGTTCTGATCCTGAAGCCTGGCAGGGACCCCAATGCACCGAGTTCCTATAGACCAATCGCTCTGCTAAATCAGGACTACAAGATCTTGACAAAGATTTTGGGTGACCATCTCCAAACCATGTTGGGATCCTTACTAACCCCCTCACAGCTAGGATTTATCAAGAATAGACATTCCACTGTCGGAATACGCCCAGCACTTGCTGCAACCAAACAACACCTGGATGGGTCCCGACCGGTGACCATGCTTCTCAGCCTTGATGCTGAGAAAGCATTTGACTCAGTGTCATGGACTTATCTTAACACATGCCTCAGGCATAGGGGTTTCGGAGAGCTTTTCCTTGTCTTTCTGCATTTAAATCAACAAAACTCTACTACGTCATTGTCGTTATGTCACTCTCCCCCCCCCCCCCCATCTCCCATCCCGGTACATAGAGGCACTAGACAGGGATGCCCGTTGTCCCATCTCCTTTTTAACCTTTCACTGGATCCGCTACTAAGGCATTTGGAGACAGTCACTAAATTCGAAGGCATACAGATAGGAAGCAGATGCCTTAAGATCTCGGCGTTCGCGGACGATATTCTATTATACATATCTAATCCAAGTTGATCATTAGAGATAGTCCTGGAGGATATACGCATATATGGCTCCCTGTTGGGCTTCGGGGTCAATGAGTCCACGTCTGAGGCATTAATGTTAAAGGGTCCATCAGTCCCAAGTTGGGCCAATAATTTCCCATTTAGGTGGCAAAAAGAATCTCTTTAACTATTTGGGGGTTCAAATTCCCAAACGGTGCAATCAAATTTCAAGGTATAACCTGTTCCCTTTTATTAGGCAAACAGAGAGGTTACTTTCCACATGTCACCTCTAGGAAGAGCTAATCTTATTAAAATGTCTATTTTCCCTAAACTATTGTATCTACTACAGTCACTCTCACTGTACCTCAGACCAGCAGAAATTAAACTCATAGGGCATGTCCCCACAACAAGGGTTTTCGGCCGGTTTTTCAGCCGGTTTGCGGTTTTTCAAACCACCTGAAAAACCGGCCGTAAATGAGCACAATTGTGCTCTATGGAAAACCCGCGCAGCAGTCCCCACTGCACGGGTTTTCCGCCCAGCGGTTTTTCAGCCCGCGGGCCGCTCAAGAGACATTGAGCATGTTCATTCTTCCGTCCGGTTTCCAGGCAGAATATGAACACCTCAATGTGAGGGGGGAGGGCTCTTCTCCGCTCATTGCCGGGGGGACGGCCGCAAAACCAGACAAATACCGGCCGGATAAACCAACCGGTATTTGTCTACTGCCGTGTGAATGCACACATAGGAGCAATGTTCAGAAAGTTTATTTGGAACGGCAATCGGCCTCGAATTAGCCTACTGATTCTTAGCCAGCCTAAATCAAATGGAGGAATCAATTTCCCCCAAATTAGACTATACAATCTAGCGGTGTAATTAAGAGTAGTAGGTGATTGGCTGTCGGACTACAACTCGTTCACTGACATCAACCTGGACACTCAATTCGCGACAGATATCTCCTTAACAAGCCTGCTCCACCTCCCATACGCGGCATTACCTGAGCAAATCAGACACAACCCACTAGTTATGTCCCCATGGCGTACATGGAAGAAAGCTCCTGTGTCTCAATCCTAATTCTTCACTTCTCTACAACTGGTTAAAAACCCTGACTTCCAGGAAGGGAAAGTACATAGCCAATTTGGGAGATGGCGGCGATTGGGAGTTCGAAACGTTGCCTCCTTGGTGAATATCACAACCAGGCAGCCCATGACCTTTGGCGAGGCTAGACTCCAATACATGAGCCTTACCTCAAACCCATTCTACTATCTGCAAGCATATAGTTATGTATATACCGTCGTACAAACCCTGGGAGAGCAAGACTGGGATGACCCATTCCTCCGCATTACCAGGGACACACAATGTTCCAAGCGCATAATCACACGTTTTTATCACTTGCTCCGATCCCCCATAAACTATTCTTGTAAGGGATGTGGTCTCAGCTACTGGTCGAGGGAACTAGACTCTCTCACCCCAACAGCCATCGTACAATCTTTAACAAAGGCAGCCAAATATCTGCCTTCAATGATGTAATGGAAGATGTCATTTAATATCGCTCATTGTTCCTATGTATCGCCACATAGGGGATTTCTGACGGGGAAACCCGGGAAGTCATGAATGTCCAAAATGCGACGCGCCTCATGCCGATCTATTCCACTGCATCTGGGCATGCCACGAATCCAACAGTTCTGGACTGCAGTTCAAACATTCACGACGACTCACTTGCTTCCATCATGCCCAAGGGATGCATCTTGGGGCATTTTTGGAATCCTCCCACATGACTATAGCCATACACCTTTTACGTCGACAAAGCTGTGGTTCTACATTTCCGCTGCCGTCAGGAAAACAATCCTACATTATTGGATACAGACTGAATCACCTCCCATGCGGTTATTCTTGGAAAAGCTTTCCCACATCTTTAGAATGGATTGGATAGAGACAGTGGCCCATAAGAAAAGGAAAACTAAGCAATTTTGCTTGACATGGACACCTTTCATAGCTAGCCTCCCAGCACACATAAAACTAAAACTGAAGAACTGTTTTGGCCTCCCAGCATGGTATCTAGAAAACCAAATAGCAGGAACACCACTAATCTCTTGAGAATGGAGAATTGCGAACACGCGATGACCTTGACACGGGATCGAAGGGCAGGCTGGGCGCCCGTTCTTCGCCCTCCAGGAGTGGGCACAGTTTGTGATGTGTCTTGTCTGTTTACCCCCGTCTTGTCCTTGTCTGTGTCTTTTCCCCCCACACTCTTCCCCTCTTATTATTTCTTGCTCTGTTGAAATGTTTAACAAAAGGTAGACGGCGGAGTCCCCCAGCTCACGATGCCAAATGCAGGACGAGTGAGTCTTGCCGGATGGCAAATAGGGATGGGATCTTTGCACTGTCACCTGGAGCTGATTTGTTTTGCATTAGTTAGGTTGGAGATGGGTTGGTCCATGACTACATTTCTTGTTTACATATTGCCTTCCAAGTATGGGCGAGGAAGATCGGATGACCCCTTTGATAGTGGCTAATGGTGGGGACATGCCCCCCCCAATATGATAAAACTAACCATGAGGGACTAACACGAATGACCCACACAGGGTATATGCCCTTGGGGTCATGGTCTACCTTTTATTTACCAAATATTTTCTGATATAGAACTTGCAATATGCATGTACTCATGTAGAGGCTTGAATCTTCCAAACCCTGAAAGGAATGTTGTTAATGCATTGATGTAAGATTGTCTGGATTGAAGACATACTATTCTTGTGTATAACGTTTGTATACATGCTTATATCCATACATAGACAAGGGAAACCAGGCGGCCTCCTTGACATTTGATAATGACAGGGACATGCCCCCTCATTGCAATGATCTTATTCCCGAGGGACTAATACGGTTGACTGATACAGAGACCGAGCCCTCAGGGGTATGACCGCCCCCTTGCCTATCAGGAAGGTATATTCTGGTATAAAACATGCAATGTACATACTTTACGCCTTGATGTACGAATCTAATGGACCTTGGAAGGAACACCGTTCATGCATTGTTGTAAACTTAAATTTTTGTGTTTTAAAAATAAGAAAAACACGTTAAACAAAAATTAAAGTTTAAATCACCCCACTTTTGCCAATTTACAAATTAAAAAATAAAAAGTTACAGATAATTGGTATTGTCGCATCTGTAAAACTCCAATCTATTAAACTATAACATCATTTAACCCGCAGGCTGCACTGCATAGAAGAAGAAAAATTCCAAATGCCGATATTGTGGGTTTTTTTTGGTCATTTCAGTTCCACAAAAAATTGGAATAAAAGTGATCAAAAAGTCTCATCTATCCCAAAATTGTACCAATTGAACAACTTTCATCCACACCTTTCCATTCCAAACATCTCCTAATGACCATGGATGTAACATCGTTATATTCCAAAATTGGTCATGATAGAGATAAAAAGTGCTCCAAGCTATTTCTGTCCAAGGATCCTTTTTTAACATGTGAAAAAGTTGATTTTCTAACTTTGGCTTTAAACTTCATTTTAAATAATATTTTTTATTATGTTTAATAGAGTCATCTACAGGCAAACGAGGGGCACTACTATGGGAACTCGAGTAGCCCCATCCTATGCGAACCTCTTCATTGGGGAGTTTGAGAACCAGTACATTTATTCCAATCTTTTGTCATATAAAATTGTACTTTATAAGAGGTTCATAGATGAGCTATTCTTAATTTGGGATGGGACAAAAGAGGAAGCGGCATCGTTTATTACATTTGTAAACGATAATTCCTGGGGTATCTTCTTGATGGCCAAAGTTGTGGAAGATGAGATTGATTTTCTAGATCTTAATATCAAAAAATACCAGGACAAATATATCACGACTACCTTCTTTAAATGAGTAGATGCAAACAGTTTCCAGGACTTTCACAGTTTCCAAATACATAAATGGTAAACAAATGTACCCATTGGGCAGCTTTGGTGAATAAGGAAAAATTGCACCAATACTGAAGCCTACGAAAACAATCAGGGATTATTAAAGGGAGACTTGTGGAAAAAAACATTATCCTCAGAAGCCAATAAGAGGCCTCCAATAAAGCACAGACCCTTACACAATACAAATGCATAGCTAAAACAAAACCAGCTGAAAAATTAGAAAAACAGGGAAAAAATTACAACAAACCCTAGAAATCCAATTTCGCAATCCTCACACAATCAAGTGAGGTCTATATTAGAAAAACATTGGCCTTTACTATGTAAAGATCCCTATTTGAGGGAAGTCATTTCCACAAAAACAGTAAATGAATTAATTGCCCCTAGCAGGGTTAGAAAGAGTGCTTAAGACAACAACAGTAAAAAAAAACCCCACCAAAATAGGAGTGTCCAGTTCTGGTTCCAGTCAGTGCCTGTCATGTCGTTTAATTACCCAAGGTCACAAAAAAGTTTAAATCAACTATAACATTCCAGATGTTCGACCTCAATTAGCATCTTGCCTGCACAAGCACATTTGTAAAATACCTTTTAACTTGCCCATGCATCAAGCAGTACATAGGCCGTACCTCTCAGCAAATAAATAAGCAAATGGACGACCATCGTAGCAACATTAAAAATAAATTTATGCTAAACAGTGTATCAAGACACAATTCAAACCATCAAGAAATATCATTAAAGGGGTTGTATCGCTACAGCATTTGGCAAGGATCTGTGCTGATTGCCAAGCAGAGCTTGTGAAATTGAGGGGCACTTTTATCTTCCTAGAAGGGAGAATCTTCACTCTCTGCAGATACGCCCCACACTGTGCACGTGATTATTCATTCTGTGTGAGCTGGGGGAAGGGAGAGGTTCTCAGCTGTCAGAGACTAAGGGCATGTCCTCATGGCACAGAGCAGATACTGGTCGGATTATCCAACCGGTATTTGCTCTGTTTCGGGGGAAGGCTTTTCTCCGCGGTTTGGGGAAAAATGCCCTACCCCTCCGCATTCACAGGTTCATATTCCAGCAGAAAACCGGGCGGAAGAATGAACATGTTCAATGTTTTTCAGACCACCGGCAGTCTAAAAAACCATCCGGTGGAAAATTCAAAGAGGTCCGTGATAAAGTTTGTCAGCCGGTTTGCAGACAGCTTTCAAAACCGAAAACCGTCAGCAAAACCGGCTGAAAAACCTGAAGTGGGGACAAGCCCTAAGGCTATGTGCTGGTGATTTTTTTTCTCACTCTCTCTTACATAGTGATACATTCTGCAGATTATTACACCTCTAAACTCTACAGACATGCAGAACATTGCTCCTCTAGCTCCTGATAGATACATAGTGATATATACTGCAGATTACATCTCTGACGCAGAATAGTTGAGTTTTACATGGGACTGCGCAGCTGTCTCACAAAATAATTGTCTATCTCTACATTGGACTGCGCAGTACAGTTGTCTTTTACATGGGCCTGCGCAGCACAGTTGTGTTTTACATGGGCCTGGGCACCAGAACCCGACCTGGGCATCAAAACGGTTGCTATGCACACACAAAGCTGATCCATTCTAGAAAACCATAGCATTTTGCTAATGGTATCCTAGGACAGACATTTTTATATTTATACTACCTTCAGTTTAAAATATGATCTTTATAGTGAAATAACCCCTTTAATGCTTATTGATCTTGTGCCTGATTACATCCCTAATCGATCAGAGGTCCTAATGAAAAAATAAATGTTCTGGATTTACCAACTCCAGTGCTTAATGGGGTTGTCTCACTACAGGGATCGCTGCTTTTTATGTTAAAGATCTTGCAAAAACAAGTCACTTTGCAATATGTGTCCATTAACAGTGTCCTACCTATTCCTAGATATCCCCTCTTGTATGGGCTGCATTAGCTCCTCAGGTCGCTATAACTACAGACCTGTTCGATCTCTCCCAATAGCCTGCCAACACTGGTTGCTATAGCTACAGACCTGTTCAATCCTTCCCAATAGGCTGCCAGCACTGGTTGGTATAGCTACAGACCTGGCTTCTACTGCAGCCTAGTAGAAGGCAGTAAACACGCCCCCGGACTTCAAAATGAAACAAAAAAAACAGGACTGAGGTAAGATAAATAAATGTAGTGAAACAACCCCTTTAGCTCCACAAGGGCTGAACGAATCTACAGAACCCCATATAATCCTGCAATTATGATAAGCTCTTTATTCTAATGGGGAGAAATTTTCATGGCAGAGGAAAACATAATCCCTAATTTAATATTAATTATACATATTTTTTTAAAATGCCCCAAAATTCCCATTTTTGAGATACTTAATTAGTTTATTTTACCTTAAAGGGGTTGTCTCACTACAGGGTTTGCGTTTTTTTATGTTAAAGATCTTGTAAAAACAAGTCATTTTGCAATATACCCATTAACTGTCCTAAATTCCTAGATATCCCCTCTTGTATGGTCCATCAGCTCCTGAGGTCGCTATGCTAAAACCCTTTGATTCCCCCCAAGGCTGCCACACGGGTCGCTATAGTACAGACCTTTTAAAACCCCTCCCAATAGGCTGCCAGCACGGGTTGCTATAGCTACGACCTTTTTCGATCCTTCCTATAGACGCCAGCACTGGTCGCAAGTTCGGCCCTGGTGTCCTCAACAGCTCATCACTGCAGACTAGTAGAAGTCCAATAAAGTCAGTAAACACTGAATTCAAAAAAAATGAAACGAGAAAACAGAACGGGGAAAAATCATGTTCCCCAACTTTTGA
Source organism: Phyllomedusa bahiana (assembly GCA_025379985.1). Taxonomy (NCBI): domain Eukaryota; kingdom Metazoa; phylum Chordata; class Amphibia; order Anura; family Hylidae; genus Phyllomedusa; species Phyllomedusa bahiana. Next base: position 48,953 of record JAODAL010019861.1, on the reverse strand, counting down.
AAAGGGAAAAAGGGAAATTTGAAGAGGGCCCCCCCATTTTTGTTGGTTGCCACGCCCCTTCAAAAAACCCACCCACCCGCCTAACTGCAAAGGTTTTGGAAGAAAGCCAGGTGATCCCCCTTATAGCCAGGTGTAGCCCCCATAACCGTAGTCCCCCTTACGGGCAGGTAATCCCCCCTTGTACCCAAAAATCCCCCCCTTGTAGCCAGTAGATCCCCCCTTGTACCAGGTAGATCCCCCCCCCCCTTTTTTAGCCCAATTCCCCCACTTTAGTGCCGGGATTGCCCCCTTTAGTTGCCAGGTAGATCCCCCCTTTAGTACCGGTATTCCCCCCTTGTGCCAGGTATTCCCCCCCTTTGTTGCCAGGTATCCCCCCTTCATAGCCAGGTTTTTCCCCCCCTTGTTGCCAGGTAGTGCCCCCCTTTAGTAGCCAGGTAGTCCCCCCCCTTTTATTACCGGTATTCCCCCCTTCAGCACCCGGGTTTTTGCCCCCTTTATACCCGGGTATTGCCCCCTTTGTTGCCAGGTATGCCCCCTTCATAGCCGGGTATTTCCCCCTTTGTTGCCAGGATTGCCTCCTTTAGTAGCCGGGTATTCCCCCCTTTTTTCCCAAAGTATTCCCCCCTTTTTGTTCCCGGGTAGTGCCCCCTTCAGTAGCTAGTATTGCCCCTTTTTCCCAGGTAAGCCCCCCTTATAGCAAATAAAAATAAAAAATAAAAGTCACTACCTCACCAGGCTCCTGCAGCCCCGGGCCGATTCCCTCAGCGTCACGGGGGAAGTGAGAGCAGCCGCGCGTACTTCCCCTGCGCCGCTGACCTGTAGGTACGGCACCACCGGCCGGGGGTACAAACGGGGGGAGGGGGGAGGGGGGGAACGATCCCTCCTCCCTCCTCCTGCACAGTGAGACTGCGGGGGGTGAAGCGGCCGTGGGGCCCGCTTCACCCCCCTGTAAGGGGCCCCCGGGCGGCGCAAGAATACGCACCAGCGCTACCTTGCGACGCGGCCATTTAAAAAAGCCCCCCTGCCTGCTGGCGGGGGGACAACCCAACCCTTTCCCGGGAGGGCGGGGGCCCCCAAATGCGGGACCCCCCCCCCCCCCCCCAAAAAAAGGGGAGAGTTGGATGTTGTTAAAATCAGTCGTTTATAGTGGAATCTTCCTCCCTGAAAAGTTTTGGGGGTAGGGTAAAATCGATCAGGAAAAACCCCAACATAGTCAGTAAATACTGGGGGAAACTGAGATTTTCTCCCTTTGGGACTAGAAGTGCTAATTTTTACAGTTTTCTGAGTGCACAGTTGATTTTTTGGAGGGAAAGAAAAAAAACAGTGACCTTTTAAAAAGAAAAAAAAAAAAAAAAAAAAAAATTTCCTCCTAAATTGTGGAGGTATAAAAACAGGCCCTAAGAGGAAATTTTTAGTGTATTTCCCACCTGCCCTTGAGGCCCTTTTTCTGATTGGGAGGTGGGTTAACAGTTTTGTCAAAAAAGTGAAAAAAACCCCTCAAAGATTTTTTTATGTTCCCTAATAGCAGAAATGCTTTTTAAAAAAATTCCTATGTGCCTTTTGAAGTTTTTTTTGGTTTTTAGTAGTGTGCCGGATACGGGATTCCCTTTTTTCAAAGTTGATAAGACTCCTGTATTTGGCCTCCTCATAATGAGTGAAAAGTAGTTGTGCACATGTATGAAATAGTCAATGAAATTCTCCTTATTCTGACATTGTTTCTGTACAGGAAATCTGCCTGATCCGGAGGTTGGAGAAATAGAAGTACCAAAACTGACGCTGGGTCAGGACCCACGCGGATGAAACGTAAATTTTATATACCTGACAAACACAATGTAAAATGGCTTCAAAAGAACAACTATAACGATAAACCCAAAGTTGTAATGAATAATGGGCGCAGGCGCACAACAACCCAACCAGATGACACGGGCTCCTACAAATCCTGTCTGACTCTGACCCCGGTTACAGAAGACGACCGTGGAACAAAATATATCTGCAGAGTGCAAGTATCGAACTCTGGGGAGACGATAGAGAAGAGCACGGGATGGTTATCTGTGGCCGGTGAGTAGTAAGGAATATTATATGGGATATTACATCGATTATAAACAGATATGGGGCGAAATGGAATTTTTTTTCATTTAACCCCTTAGTGACAATGGACCCGGGGTAGTCTTATTGCACAAGGGAGATGGAGCAAGCTAATCATTATAACCTTCATAATGTAGAAAATGTCAATTTTTCTACTCTCTGTACTTTATGCTTAATGGGGTGCTCCCATTAAAGTCATTAATAGGACTGAAGAAGATGCTTTCTCTTTACCATCTATGCATGTAGAGCAGGGGTGGGGGATGTCTGGCCTGATAAAGACCTCAAAATCCTTTGGTCCAGCCCTGAGCTTGATGCCTCTGAGCCAGCAAACAAGTGCCAGGAGCTTCCGAAACCAGCGCATGCGCAGTAGTAGATCTCGCTCAAGCTGTTCATCCCACATGTGCCATTGCCAGCGTGACTAAAAGGCTATGTTCACAGGGTATTGCGGGGTACAGTACGCGCCACAATACACCGGTGTTTTAAGAGTCGCGCTGATCAGCACATATTCCCGAAGCACGGGGGGTGGGGGCGGCCGGGTACTGGCCCCTTAGATATGCATTGTCAGCAGCGCGTAAATGGCACAAACAATTGACATGTCAATTCTTCCCCCGTGCGTAAAATACGATTGTATTGTACGCATTGGGGGATGATGCGTAATTCATAGTTCTCTATGAGAACTATGAATTACCGTATTTGCAGTGCACATTTTGACACATATAAAGCGCAATACACTGCGAAATGCGTGCCAAAATAAGCCGTATGAACATGCCCTAAAGCTCCTGGCACTTGTTTGGGATCAGGGCTTTAAATATAGTGACACTAAGGAAATTTGTTATAGTTAAATTGCATGCCTTGACTTTGTTACCTGCAGATGAAAAGGTTTTCTAATATGAACCGTCTCTTATGTCATGTGACCTGCACTCTAGTTGGCAGACACAGTGCTTTTGATACGGACAGGAAGTCTGTCTCTCCTTGCATTCCTATGAAACTGACTTTGAAATTCCCATAGGATTGCATAAAGAGATTTACTTCAAGGTCTCACAACCATGCTGTGTGCTTCAGTAGCTCAGAGTGCAGGTCAAATGTCCCTAGTTATAGCAGTGTGAAATCCTGTATTCAGCTGCAGGTGAGCAAAAATTACTGGCACTGCTGTGTACCTAGAAGCAATTACTAATTAACTAAAGGGAAATCTGTAGTGGTCTTTTAGTTAAATCTTTGACCCAATATAGTAGTGAAACAACTTACTAAAAATTTTAACACAGTCTAGAAATCAAAAAAACACTCAGGGGAAACTACAAACCTAAAAACTAAAAAATAACCTTTTTTAAATCCTTATAAAAAAAATAAACCCCTTAAAAACTTCCTAAGAGCAAAATCACCGTTGTCTACACACAATAGGGGGTTAATCACTGTCCCCCCAAACCCCTATACTAAACCTAATATTGCGGGTATTTGTCCCGAAAAGGGCGGCCCCCCCTAACAACCCATTTTTTTTCCTCTCATGTCCTAAATAGGGTTTTGATAGATATTAATTACATACATGAGAACCCCAAAATGATTCACTAAAAATATCAATCAAAAATCTAAACCAAATTTTATAGATATCATTCACATAAAAAAAAACCACAGGGGTATGTCACTGGGGGCTCAATAAAAGGGGGCTAGACCACACCCAAAACCCACCACAAAAGAAGCAAAAAATAAATCTATCTCTTAGGTCAAATGACAATAGATCATTATCAAAGATAAATACGACCAATTGATAAATTGATTTTTTTCTCAAAAAAATTCCCCATTTTCCACAAGAAAAAAAACTCTTTTCAGGGAAAGATAAATCATACATCAAGATAGAACACCTTAATTGCTTTCCCCAAAAAACCTATTTTCCCGAACCCCTTCCCCTGTTCCTCATTCAGGGTTCATCAGGGGAGTTTAGGCAGACCAAAAATACATAGAAAGAGCGCGCGATAAAACGCTAGAGCTTTAAAGATGCCCCACTGTTTGTGCCTCTTACCATTTATATCTGAGGCTCAATGCAGGGGCGCCCAAAACCCTCGGCTCCTCGTGGTGTCCCTGCGCAGCGTTCGCATCAAAGGTACCTAGTACCCCGGATTTTCTCTTCCGGGCATGCGCATTACAATTTCATATATGAAGTGAAACGGAACCTACGCATGCGCCCACTAGTATCCCGCGTCATAGTTCTCCGGTCACGGCCGTAGCGCTAAAAACCCCGCCCTTAAGAAAATTGGCACCCGGCCATCTCCTAGGGGTTTAAGACTAATAATTGACCCCGTCCCCAAAAAAATGGTATTAGGGCCTGATATACACATTGTATTATGCAAATATTTTTAAACAATATTATAGTCCCAGATATTCATTTTTTTTTCTTGGATCCTTTCCTTTAAGGTTATGTCTCAACTTAGAGGAACAAAAATATCAGATACATACAAAATTAAGGTAGCCCAAAACCCCCCCCCTTATATATGTATGGCAGTATGCCAAGAGGACACATAAACAGAGCATAGATATGTACTTAATTGATAGAGAAAAAACTATTTTCTATCAGTAAAAGGGATTCAGACCCTCATGTCAATTCTTTCCCCCCAAAAATTAATATCTGAAGCCGTGGGTGCGGAAAAAACAAATAAAACAGCCAAATACAGCATCTCATTCAGCCTTTTGGTTGCAAAGATTTAAGTCGATACTCCATTCAGTTTCCTTACCAATTTCTGTACAATATTCCCCTTTTCTGAAGTTTCTTTATTTTTTTTAATACACAAAATGTAATACCATTTTTTTCACCAGCGTGTTCCCTGCCCCGACTGTCTCCTAAAGGGGGACTCTCCATGCCTAATGCTCCCATATGTTCTCCAAAACGCACCTTAATTTGGGCTTAGGTCTTCCCCCCATATGCTACCACCTATGTTAGGTGTGGAAAAATGTATCTATGCAAATAATGTTGATCAAACAAAACTTTTAAGAGCAATGTGACTGAAAATTTTTGATATCAGGGAGTTTATGAACTGTCGAAATAGGGGGGGGGGTACCTCTGCAATTGCGATGTGGTAACAGTATGTGATAAAAATTTTTTTTCTCTATCATATTAAGTACATATCTAATGACTCTGTTTATGTGTCCCTTGGCATTGGCTCCCTACATATATAAGGAAGGGGGGGTTTTGGTACCCTTTAAATTTTAGTATATACTGTATTTATTTCCCTCTAAGTTGAGACTATAACCCTTTGGAAGGTGGACCAAGAAAAAAAAATATTGGGGGGCTATAATATTAATAAACTATTTGGGTAAAACAAAATGTATATAGGGCCTAAAAATCCATTTCCTTGGGTGGGATCAATTATTAGTCTTTAAATCCCCTAGGAAGAGCCGGGGGCCAAAATTTCTAACGGGAGGTTGCGCTACGGCGCTGACCGGGGAAAAAATATGACTCGGGGATCAGTGGGCCGGCGTAGGTGCCGTATTTAATCAGACATGAAATTAACTGCCATGACCGGAAAAGTAAATCCCGGGTTTTAGGTTACCTCTTGAGCAACGCATGCGCAGACACCCACGAGGACGGAGTGATTTGGCCGCCTCGACGTGAGCCCCAGATATAAATAGGTAAAGGCACACAAAAGTGGTGGTTCATTTAAACATCTGCAGCTTTTTTCGCCGCTGCTCTTTTTTATGTATCAGTTGCCTATACTCCCCTGATGAACCCGAGATGAGGAAAAGGGGGAAAGCGTCGGGAAAAAAGGAATTTTTGAGAAAACAAATTTAAGTCGTACTATCTAGATGTATGATTTATCTTACCCGACCTAAATTTTTTTTCTTTTGGAAATAGGAATTTTGAAAATCAATTTATCAAACTGTGGGCTATTTATCTTTGATATATGATCTTTTTCATTTGACCTAAGAGATATAATTTTTTTGCTTCTTCTAGTGGGGGTGTGGGTTTTTGGTCTATCCCTTTTATTTAGACCCCAGTCATACACCCTGTGGGTTTCTATTTTTTGAATGATATCTATAAATTTGGGTTAGACTTTTATTATATCCTATGACATACACTTTTTGGGGTTTTCAGTATGAATTAATATCTATCAAAAACCCCATTTAGGGACATGAAGGAAATAAATAGGGTTTGTCTAGGTGGGGGCCCACCTTTTCGGGACACTACCCTCAATATTAGGTTTGTAAAAAAGGGGGGTTTGGGGGGAAGTGATCTACACCCCCTATTGTGTTTTTATTGACAACGGTGATTTATGCTGCTTAGGAAATTTTAAGTGGTTTATTTTTTTTAAAGGATTTAATAAAGGTTATATTTTTTATTTAGGTTTGTAGTTTACCAAAATTTTAGTCCGTAATTTTTTTTCCCCCTAGCTGAAAATAGGGCATGGCTGATGAAAAAAGTCTGTTAGGTACAGACTTCACTTTGTTGGTGATAACTGGGGCTTTTTGATGCTGACAGATTTTCTGCTCTCTATACCCTTCCTTTAAGACTGACTTTAAACCTCCCATAGGAATGTATAAAGAACTTCACTTCCGGACCACACAATCATGCTGTGTGTTTCAGCAACTTAGAGTGCAGGTCATATGACCCAGTGGCGCAGTGAGAAATCCCCGTATTTAGCTGCAGGGCCATACCCAGGGGGAGCAGGAAAATCCTGTATTCAGCTGCAGGTCACATGACCCAGGGGCAGCAGTGAGAAATCCTGTATTCAGCTGCAGGTCACATGACCCAGTGCAGCAGTGAGAAATCCTGTATTCAGCTTCAGGTCACATGACCCAGTGGCAGCAGTGAGAAATCCTGTATTCAGCTGCAGGTCACATGACCAGGTTGCAGCAGTGAGAAATCCTGTATTCAGCTGCAGGTCACATGACCCAGGGGCAGCAGTGAGTTATCCTGTATTCAGCTGCAGGTCACATGACCCAGGGACAGCAGTGAGAAATCCTGTATTCAGCTGCAGGTCACATGACCCAGTGGCAGCAGTGAGAAATCCTGTATTCAGCTGCAGGTCTCATGACCCAGTTGCATCAGTGAGTTATCATTTATTGAGCTGCTGGTCACATGACCCAGTGGCAGCAGTGAGTTATCCTGTATTCAGCTGCAGGTCACATGACCCAGGGACAGCAGTGAGAAATCCTGTATTCAGCTGCAGGTCACATGACCCAGGGGCAGCATGAGACATCCTGTATTCAGCTGCAGGTCACATGACCCAGTGGCAGCAGTGAGAAATCCTGTATTCAGCTGCAGGTCACATGACCCAGGGGCAGCAGTCAGAAATCCTGTATTCAGCTGCAGGTCACATAACCCAGTGGCAGCAGTGAGAAATCCTGTATTCAGCTGCAGGTCTCATGACCCAGAGGCAGCAGTGAGAAATCCTGTTTTCAGCTGCAGGTTTCCAAAAAAGACTGGCACTACTGTGTTACCTAGAGGCAATTTCTAATGAACTAAAGGAAAAAAAGATCTGCAGTGTTGCTTTAGTTACATCTTTGACCCAACACAGCAGGCTCATTTTTTAACTTGATAATTAAGTATGACCCACCATTGACATTATGAATTTCCAAATGGCTCTTGGCAGAATAAAGGTTCCCACCCCTGATTCACAGCATGTGTGGTCGAGTGTAGGATTACTAAGAATTATAATTGCCTTTGTTTTCAAGTTTTATAATAAAAATATTTAAATACCTTAAAAACTTTTGGAGCTGCCGACAAGTCTTTATTACTTTATTCTTGTCAAAAGTTTTAGGCCTCAGTCTAATGTCTCGGATTCCTATTGTCGTGACTCGTGACTCTGATTATATCATCAGTTATAACCTTTTATTTCTATCATAGAAACCAACCTGCTGAAAAGTAAACGATTAAATCCGACTGCTCAGAAATCACCAGACAATGAAGAAACCTAACACATCATTAAAACAGCAATGCAAAATCCTGTAGGGTTGGAAGCAAGAAGATATGGATCCCCAGGACTCCCCTCAGGACCCCATAAGAACTCCCCCAGGACACCTGCTGCAAACGTGTCCCAGTCTTGGGCATCGAGCACGGTTACAAGCATACATTTTAACTTTTAATATCACCTTACCACTAAAGGCAGCTGTGTACCAGCTCTGGAGGAAAGCCAGGAGCAGGAGAGGTGATTACAGGACACAGTTTGCAAATTAAGGGGTGGGACCCCTGCGAACAGATTATACTGATGTATATAAGGGTGTTTGTTATGTATCTATGTATAATATGTACTGAAGAGGTTAATGTGACAAAGTACTTTGGGTTAGGTGCCAGGGTACTTTAAAGGGGTTTTATCATTTCATTAAATGGTCTTCAGAATAAGGGGACAGTGAATACAAGCAATTTTGCAATTGGATGTCATTAGCAAAGCTGTCTTGTTTTCACTGTCTCCCTTATCTTCTGTTTCTGTAAACACTGTTCCCCAGTGCCAGTCGGATTCCTCCTCCTTTCATTTCATTGGCCGACGGCTCTACTAATTTACATTCTGTCTGTCCCCGGTCGTATTCACGGGAGCGCGCATTCCTGCCTTTCTCACTCAAAGTAAGGGACCGGCACAATTTCACTCTGCACAACCAGGAGGTGCACAGGAACACTGCAGCTATTTCTACAATCAGAAAAAGCAGAATTGTGCCTCGGTGCCTAAATGCTCCTAAGTGAAAACATAGAAGGGAGACAGATCTGTGCTGCTCAGCAGACTGGATACAACTGTAACAAATCTCCAGCTGTGAGAGGAGAAGAGATCAGTGCTCTGAATTCACAGAAGACTGTCTGAATGCTGTGGTATGTAAACAGCTCTTACAAAATAAGACTGCATAGGGAGAGGACAGTGACATGTGGACTCAGAGAGTGGGGGAACACACTGACTCGGGAGCGGGCATGAACAGTGAAGGGGGGGGGGATGATGTCATCCCCCTTCAGTTAAGAAACACCCAGTTGGGAGGGGAAGAAACGCCCCTGGATTTCAGGAAATGAGAGAATCAAGCTTCAAGAAAACAGCCGAACGGATGAAGCGATACACCCCCTTTAAGGAAGGGGAGCTGGGCTAGGCCTGCAGGTAATCAGTGTGAGGTAAGGGAGAGGCTGCAGGTTACACAGTTATAAGGGGCTCAGAGTCAGTCAGGGGCATAGAGAGAGACAGATGTGTTCAGCTGTTGCAGTAGTTAGGAGTTGTTCCAGAATAATGGGTCACTTGGCCACAAGCCGGCTGTGGACCAAGAGCAGGCTGTCCACTTGTTTCTGGACAAAGGAGTACTCACAGAGAAGGAAAGAAGGTGTGAAGACAGGTAGACAGAAGAGAGAAGGAAGAAAGAAAAAGCACTGTGAGATTAGATGGATACAAGGAACTGTCCAAGAGATAAGAGTACATGGGAATGAAGTACAGTGAGCCACCTGGCTGTTCCAGGGATTCAACCGTGCAAGTAACCCTTGTGGGTGATCCCTACCTATTCAAGAGAGTAAGTAGCCCCTTTGCAGGATTGTTGCCCTGGAGCTAGAATCTGCAGAGAGTGAGGCCACTGAGGGGCTTTGAGTTATATGCAACAGACTTGCCTAGATTGTATTAAAGAAGCATATTAAGGAGCGCTAAAAGCCCTTAGGGTGGACCACTGACGAGGAGGCCCAAGTCTTTAAGGAGAAGGCTGCTGGGTTTCAGTGTGAGGAATTGCCTGGAGTGCAATTGTCATTGGTGCAGAAATTCTGTGCTTGTGCAAAGTGTCTACTGTGCCATGTAATATGCTACTACGATTTGGTGCCATGAGTAACCCCTGCAAGACACAAGCTGAGAAGTCTCTTTGACTGATTCCTCTGCGCCGATGCACTACACCTCCCAGTAGACCCACATTGGTAGTCCTGACATCCACATACACCATCGCTAAACTGCCTGCACTTTACACAGGTGCAATCTCCTTGAGTGTGGTGGGGGGTGCAGAGGACCCTCTCTCTGAAGATTGTGCCTCATCTATGGCCTGTACCCTCCAGAATCATATTGTGCAGTTTGAACTCTGTACCTGCACCTCTAGAAGATCTTTAGAGGGTGAAGGAGTTTAGTACGGTCATGTTTTGTGCAGTGTTTTTATTTTAATACAGCTTTTCCTATTGGTGATGATGGGCTCATTGGACCAGTATTGGATTTATTTCTTTAATAAAATGGTCAAAAAGGGATTTTCTCAGGGAGCGTTTAAGTAAAATGTTTTTGTGTTGTGTCGTTTTTTTACCATTTGATTCCAGCACTAGTAATGGAGTTGTTTTTAAAAACACAAGCGATGAGCAACACCTACAGCTACAAAGAGGGGTAACGTATAGAGTAGGTTCCCATCTGTATTGAGGTCGCCTTGATGTCAGCAGATGGGCTTTTACAGTTTTGATCAAAAATGTGCACTGAGAACCTCAAGTTTTCATGGCTTTGAGTTGAGAGTAGCAGAAATACTTTTCCACAAAAATTCCTATGTTCTCTTTGACTGTTTTTTGGTGCTAGTACAGCTGCTGATATCAGGGCCGGGACGATGGGTAGGCAGAGGTAGGCGATTGCCTAGGGCGCCACCTCTGCCTGTGACGTGGGGGGCGCTGAGCCGCACATAAACATAGTGTGGTACTTTGGTACGTGCAGTCTGACTGTTGTCAGATGGATTGAGATTGAGCGGCTCCCTGGCTGCAGCACAGCGCTCAGTCAGTGGCAGCTGCTGCTTGAGCGGCCCGCTCCCTCTGAAGTCTTCTGCGGAGCCCATGATCACAGGAGCCGCACAGCTATGTGCCTCAGTCTGGAGTGATTCCTGCATGTTGCTGAGGGACCTCAAGTTGTTCTCCCGTGCGGCAGCGGCGGTCAGAGGTCACGGAGGTCTAGTCGGACTAGTCAGACAGACTGACCGACCAACTACATACAGACTTTAATGGAACAGAGGTCACTTTAATGGAAGGTCGCAGCAGAGACTGACTGGAGGGCTGACTACAAGGCGTGGCTGCAGCTCTCTGTGCAGGAGCTTCTATTCATTCTGATGGTTGTTAGTGTGGGGGGAGGGGAGGAGAGAGGAGAGGGTTTCCTTCAGGCTCCTGAACAGTGCAGAGAACTGGACTGATCAATCATCATCAATTGAGGACATCCTGATAAGCAGTGAGATAGTTCACAATAGGCCTGCTGCAGCCCTCTGAGTGTGGGCTTCTCCAGCTCTGCCCTAGGTTAACTCTCTGCTGGCCGGACAAAGCGGGAGTGCTCCACACTCAGGGGAGCAGGCTGAAGGAATGACCCCCCCCCCCCTCACCTCAAAATACAACTTCACACGGCTTATTTCCCCGACGATTGTGAGCCGATTGACGCACAAATCCGCCGTGAAAAAGGGGGCGGGATGGGGCGGGCCGGGAGCGCGGCGGGGCGCCGCCCCCGGCCCCATAACAACCATTGTTTTACACGCGTACGCCCGAAATAATTTTGCATGAATTTTTTCTCCCCCCCGCGGCGGATTTCCGAGCGGGGGGAGCGACGGATTCCACTGTTCTCATGAAACATGGATTACCGTAATGACAGGGGACAGATGGCCCTACTAAGCGCAAATCCACGCGGAATACGGGCCAACCCGTCGGCAAATAAGCCGTGTGAACGGGGCCTAATACAGTACTGTGAAACCCTTCCCTCTAAATACACTGACCATGTATTACATGATTTACCATTTACTGTATATATGTATATGTATATCCACACACACCTCTCTCTATATGTATATATGCACATACAATATGTGTGTGTGTATGTATATATATATGTGTGTGTGTATAAAATACATATGCATTATAGAAATATACAGTATTCACTCACAAATGTGCATGTAACATACATATACTATGATGTCCAATAGTCTGTTTTTTTTACCCATAGCAACCATAAGAACTCTGCTATTTATTCTACAGCACTAAAAAAAATAAAAGCTGCGATCGGATCGGTTGCTATGGGTAACAGAGACAGTCCTCACCTCAGTATTCAGGTAACATTAGTGTGTTAGCACTTTGTGATCAATACGTAGGTTTTGGGTTGCAGTTTTGCTGCTGCCCCCTATTCCGTTGCCTCTGCAACAGAAAATAAATACTTTTAACCCCTTCCTGACACCCGGTCATAATAATATGGCTCTTTATATTATTTCCTCTCTGCCTTCCCAGAGCCATACGTTTTTTTATTTTTCACCTACATAGACTTCTGAGGGCTTTTTTTTTGTGGGACAAGATGGACTTTCTAATGATGTCATTCAATGTACTAAAGAATATACTGGGAAATCACTAAAAAAAGTGGGGGGAAATGTGAAAATAAACCATCCATGCGGCCTGTTTGCGAGGGTTTTTTTTTCCCATTGTTCACTCTTTGGTATAAATAATATGTTCTCTGTATTCTGCAGGTTGATTCAAGTCCGGCAATACCAAATATGTAGGATTTTCATCCTGTTTTAGTACCGCAAAAAAAACCCCAAACATCTCCTACTCTTTAAATTTTCAGCAAATAAGTTTTATTGTTCATCCCCCTGTGGACTTGAGTGATGGAGCGTTTTTTCCGGGTTGATGTGCACTTTTATATTGGCACCATTTTGGGATACATGTGACTTTTTGATTACTTCTCTTCAATTTTAAGGGATGTGAAACGACCAAAAACCCCAAATTTTAGAATAAAATATTTTTTTTTTCTGTTACGGTGTTGAGCATACAGGGTAAATGATATGTTTTGATAGATCGGTTTGTACGCTGTGATACCAATTATGTGTAACTTTTAATTTTTTTTTATTTGTAAAATGGCAAAAGGAGGGGGACTTGAACTTTTAAGATTTTTTTCTATAACTAGGGTGGGGTGGCGGGGAGGTAGGGAGGGCGCGTTTAACCTATGTGGCCTAGGGCACCAAAATGTCCTTGTCCGGCCCTGGGCTGATAGATATTATTATTATTATATATTTTTACAGCAACCATTGAATTCCAGGGCGTGTACATCAGGTGTTACTTACATATCGTATATACTAAGTTCAAATTGGCAACAGTAGTGTAAAAAAACTGGTATAGGGGTAGATGAGGACTAATGAGATTTACAATCTACAAGGAAGGAGAGGACATGTCAGTGGGGTGGTGTAGGGGAAGTGGAGTTTTTGTGGGTTATAGGCTCCTGAAGAGATGGGTTTTCAGGTTGCTTTTGAAACTGGTGAGAGTGGGGGAGAGTCTGATGTGTTGGGGCAGGAGTTCACAGAGTGTTGGGGGAAGCTCGGGAGAATGTCTTGGAGACGGTTGTATGAGGAGCTGATAAGGGGAGAGCAGAGGAGAAGGTCCTGTGAGGAGCTATTGGATTGTGTTTGCATTTTGCTGGCACACCAGCATGCTCCTGTGCTTATTTTTCTAAAAAATCTCTTAGGATGTGCAGAACACACTTGTTTTAGATGTTTTGTAGGGGAAGAGGCTGGCCCCCATTTGCTTTCTTTGCACTTACCATCTTGCCAGGCTTTAAATCATTGTGGGCCAACTTTTGGAAATTGAAAAAGCAGGAGATTAGCCAGATGCGCGCCGCGGCAAAAACGTTTTGCATGGACCAAGCCATCTTGCCGGGTACCTAGCCCCCTCAAAAAAACGCCACTCCCACTCAATCCTAACTGCATAACGGCTATTGGAAGGAAAGCAGGTAGTTGCCACTTATAGCCAGGTAGTAGCCCCCCCCATAACAAGGTAGTGCCACTTACAGGCAGGTAGAGGCCCCCTGTAGCCAGTAGATGCCCTCCTGAAGGCACGGTTAGATTGCCCTATGTAGCCTAGATAGATGCCACCTCTGTAGCAAGGTAGAGACATCTGTAGCCAGGGTTGAGCCAAATTTTAGCAAAGTATGATGCCACACTTTGTAGTAAAGAAGGTACATGACCCACATTTGTTAGCCAAGGTTATTGACACCTTTGTTTGACAGGTCACAATTGATCCCTCTTGTGTTGCAGGGAACAATAGCACCCTTTGCTTATGCCAGGTAGATGCACCCTCATGGTAGACAAGGTAAGTTGCCCCATCTGTTAGCAGGGTAACATGCCCCCCCATTGTAGCCAGGGTTGACCACCCTTTGTTGCACAGGTAGTGACGCCCCATTGTAGCAAGGTAGTGCCCCCTCAGTTTGCTAGGTAGTGCCCCTTGTTGCAATAGGTAGTGTCCACTCTGTTGCCTGGTACGTGCCCCCATTATGTTGCTGGTAGGAGCCCCCCTCTGTTTGCAAGGTGGCCCCTCATGTTGCCAGGTAGTGCCCCTTTGTTTGTCAGGTAAACCCCCCCCCCCCCCCCATTGTACTGCAGGTAGGCCCCTGTTGCCAGGTAGTGCCCCTTGTTAGCCAGGGTAGGTGGTAAACCACATCACCCCCATTTGTAGCCAGGTAGTGCCCCCCTACTCGTTTCCAGGTTGTGCACCCTTTGTTAGTAAGGTAAACCCCCCACCCATTGTAGCCTAGGTTAGGGCCCCCTCTGTTGCCATGTTATTGCCACCTCTGTTGCCAGGTTGGTGCCTCCCTCTGGAGCCAGGTAGAGTAGAATGCCAATTTTGTCAGCCCGGTAGATTGCCCCCCTTTGTTAGCCAGGTACATGCACCTTTGTGTGCCAGGTACATGCCCCCTTTGTAGCCAGGTACATGCCCTCTTTTTAGCAGGTAAATGACCCTTTGTTAGCCAGGTAGATGACCCTCTGTTAGCCAGGTACATGCCCCTAATGTTAACAGGTACATGCCCCCCCCCCATTGTAGCAGTTTGACCCCCATGGTAGCCAGGTTGTTGACCCCACTCTGTTGCCATGTCAGTGCCCTCATCTGTTAGACAGCGTTAGTGTCCCCTATGTATGCCCTGGTATGCCACCCACCATTGTAGACCAGGTAGATAGACCCCCACCTCATCCCGTTGCAGGCTTTGTGCCCCCTCTGCTCTGCACAGGTCAGTCCCCGTTGTTAGCAGGTAACCCCCCCCCCTCCAGTGTAGCAAGGGTAGTGACCCCTCTGGTTGCCTGGGTCAGTGCCCACATTTGTTTAGGACAGGAACCCCCCCACCCTTCGCAGCCAGGTTGTGCCAAACTCTGTTGCCCGGTTAGATGCCCCCTTTGTCTAGTCAGGTAACCCCCCCATTGTAGCACAAGGTTGGGCCCCTCTGTTGCCAGTTAGTGACCCTCTTTAGCCAGCGTCGGTGCCCCCTTACTTTTGCACAAGGTAGTGCCACCCTCCCTTTAAGCAAGGTGGTGGCACCCCCTCTTTTAGCAGGGAGTGCCCCTCATGTTAGCCAGGTAGAGACCCATTATTGCTATAAAGATCTAAATTTTAAAAAAAGCCACTTCCATCACAACAGCGCGTCCGTTGCTAGCTCCGGGCGACACCTCCCAGGACCACCGGGGGGGAATGCCGTACTCTCTGAGGCACTAGGGGAGCTGAGCTGTGCCGCGAGCTTCTCTTCCACCTGCGCCGTGACCTGTTATGTACGGGCGCCACCACTGGCGACAAGACTTTCAGGGGGAGAAGGGTCTGTCCCTCCTTGCATTCTCCTGTCTACTGCTGACACTGTCTGTGCGGGCTGCGGGGCACCGCTTTCTCAGCTGGTGAAGCGCGTGCCCACGGCGGCGCCTAGAGTAGACGCTCCAGCAGCTAACTCTGGCCGCACCCCCGCCTGGTCACCCCTCGCTGAATTTGGAGATTGCCAGCTATCCGGCGTGAGGGACGGGGACTCCACACCCACAATAGCGGGAACCTCCCACGCCATAAACGAGGGGAGAGTGCATGTAATGCTTAAACTCAGTCGTTTATAGCTGGAATCTATTTCTATCCCCGGTAAGTGTGGTAGGTTGAACAGACATCAAGTGAGAAGTAAAATTAGTAGAGTATGGTTCCCACCTGTATTGAGATCGCATTATTCGCTGGCAGATGGGATTATACCAGTTTTGATAATGAAAATTGCTGAACTAAGTTCGCTCAAGTTTCATGCGCATCTGAAGTTGCAGTCAAGCACCCATGTACCTACAACAAGTAGTATATTATAAAAAGAAAAAAGGAAAAGCAGAAATTGTGAGAAGTTAGGGACAATCAGCATATCATTATTGCAAAACATTTTAGAAAATAGAACTCAAAAATAATTTACAAAAAAACAATCTAAAATTCTCCTAAGCTTAGGAAGCTAAATCTCCACTGAATGCAATCAGAGAACCGACGAGACTGTTTCGCTTGGTCATCATACCCTCCCTCCCATACGACCAAATACCAGGAGCAAAAATACATAATCAAGATGAATATGATGATTTGTATAAGACTTTTAAGGGGTTGTCTCACTTACATTGATTTCACCTCACCTCAGTCCCATATATTTTATTGGTTAGATTTTTGAATTCAGGCGTCTCTATGTACATGGTTCTCTCTCCTAACTAGGACTGCAGTAGATACCTTTTAGAAGCTTCTTGGTTAGCTATGTTGCTTATTAGAACACTTGTGCTGGCTTTCTCGACTAAGCTATCAGGGAGAGATCGAACAGCGTTCTGTGTGCTTTAGCGCAGACCAAGTGCGGAAAGACCTCATATAGGAGAAGGATTGTGTACCAGGTCAGCTGTAGCGCGCTTTTATACGAACAGCGTGCTGCCTGGGCCTAATCAGGAGAGGTTTTTGAACGGTTGTTAGATAAGTATACATTAGAAAGGGGACAGCACACTTTTTATGGCTGTGATTTTTTTGAACAGGTCTGTAGCTCATTGCAACAGTGCTGGGCAGCGATATTAAATGAGAGATTGAATTTGAATTGTCTGTGGCTAAAGCGACCAGTTGCTGGCAGCCATCCATAAGGATCTGTACAGGCTGGTCTTTAGAATACTGAGCAACACAAGTTGTATGGCTGCCTTTTCATGAGAGTTGGAACAGGTAATAAGCTATAGCTCCAGTGTTGGAAAGGCTATATGAGGGATCGGAACAGGTCCTGGTTATTAGAAACCTGTAGTATGGCAGGCTATCAGAGAGGATAGAAACAGGTCTGTAGCTATAAGCGAACCATTGCTGGCCCAGCCGATCTGGAATGAGAGAGAAGAGAAGCAGGTCTGTTGTAGGTTATAGCAACCCGGTTGTTGGCGCCCATATCAGGAGAGATTGAAGGTCTCGTAGCCTATAGCAACCATAGTTGTTGAGAGCAGCCTATTCATGAGTGATTGAACAGGTCTGTAAGCTATAGAGATACTTGCCTTTCAGGATGAGACTCTACACAGGTTACTGTAGCTGTAGTAGCGGACTCGGCTGGGCCTGGGCTGCCTATAGGAGAGAGAGAGAGTACTCAGGTATGTAGCTTTAGACATCGGTTGCTTGGACAGCTTATAGGTCTGATGAATGTGGTCTTAGCTCCTATAAGACGCACCGTGAGGAGAGTGATGCGAGCCCTACAAGAGGGGATATCTTGGAATTGGTAGGATCACTAGTTAATATATGCCATAAGTGAATTGTTTCTTGCAGATCTTCTAGACAAAAAAATCTGCAAATCTTGTTAGTGAGACAACCCTTTTAGGGGGTTTTACAACATAGTAAAATGGACTGGGATAGCTTGCAAATTTATGTCAAATAAAATGTTTTTCACCCAGACAAAGCTTCTTAGTGGTAACTCATCTCACAGACAATATTCATCACGTTATTCTGACATATTTGCAGAACTTCTAGAAAATAGGAGAGTAAGAAAGCAACAAAGAAGTGATAGGCGAGCGAGAACTCATACCAAATGTCACAAGCAGTAGAAGAGAATAAGGGCTGTCTATGTCTGCCAGACGCTTGCAGCTACATATTACATTCACCTTTATTAGGAGCTATAGGTGGGTTTGCAGGTAACTCCTCCATACATCGACCAAACTGTGTCTTCTTTTATCACAATTCTTCACTAATTTATTAGCAAGCACTTTTCATGTGAGAATGGAGTAACAAATGAAGTAAAACGATGGGGATAACTCCAATTCTTCACTAATCTTACAAAATCGTAGGATGAGGAATGAAGAAGACGTTACAAGAAATTGTGTCCTAATAGAAATCTTTATTTGACTGAAAAAGCAGAACAAAAAAATCTAGGTAAACAAATACAACTCAAAATCTGGCCGCTGAGTTGGTGGCATGATACCATGTCACCCCTGGTGTTTGCGCCTCTGTTCTCTTGTATATACTTTATTTGGAGTTTTTATTTCCTCCTTCACATGCTTTGAATATGTTATTAGTTAGACTGAAGGGAGAGTGGAGCAGTAGTGCCTCTTTCCTAGGTAATGCTCGGAAGTCCGTCCAAGCCCCGGCAAGATTAGTACATAAAGGCAGTGAGTATCCAGCACGAAAGGATCCAATATAATAAAATGTCCACATTTACTGTAAAAAGTTTCAAAGCAAACAAGTGCGGCAAAGAATAGAGGACAACGTTACGCTTAACGTGTGTCAGGTCAAAAAAAGCCCATCATACCCTTGCTAATAGCTGTGAGTAAGGGCACAATGTTTTTTGCCTGAAACGTGCTATGAGTGTTTGCTTTCACATTTTTTCAATAAATATGGACATTTTATTATATTAGATCCTTTCCTACTTTGTGAATTGTCTTGTACATGGATCTAGAATTATATTCCTTTGGTGTTTATTTCTTTAATACACTGATACACTAAAACAGTTGATTTCTTGGCCCAACATAGTAGAGTCTGATTCTTGGGGCCACCAGTGGTGTTGATCTTGGGGCCACACAGTGGAGTTGATCTAGGGACACAATGGATGATTCTTGGGGACCCCCAGTGGTAATTATTCTTGGGGACCAACCCAGCTGGAATTGATTCCTGGGGCCCACAGTGGAGTGCTTTCTTGGGGATCCACCTGTGGAAATGATTCTTGGGGCCACCAGTGGAGTTGTATTCTTGGGGGCCACCAGTGGAGTGATTCTTGCTCAGGGACCACCTCTATGGAGTTGATTTCGTCGGGGAACCACCTCTCAGTGGAGTTGATTCTTGGGACCACCTAGTGGACGTTGATTCTTGGGGCCACAGTGGAGATGATTCCTTGGATGACACCCAGTGGGATGTGATTCTTGGGGCCATCCAGTGGAGAGAGATTTTGGTAGCACAAGTGGAGATTAATTCTTGGGCCCACACGTGGAAAGCAGATTCAATATGGGGGGGTTCCACCAGTGGAGTTTGATGTTTGTGCCACAGTGAGAGACTGATACAGAGGGTTCCACTGTGGTATTGTTCTCTTGTGCCATCAGTGGAATTGTTTCTTGAGGGCCCACCAGTGGAGCTTGATTCTAAGGGACCACCATGTCGGAGGTAGGTCCTTGTGGCCACCTTTGGGTGTTGATTCTACTGGGCCCCAGTGGAGGTGATTCATGGGGGGTTCCACCGTGGAGGTGAATCATGGGGGTGCCTCATGTGGAGTTGATTTTTAGTTGCATCTCAGTGGAGTTTTTTTCTTAGGAAGACCACAGTGGATGGGTAGATTACTGAGGCACACCTGTGGTGGTGATTCATTGAGGATTCCACCTGTGGAGTTGAGACATTCTAGGGGACACACCAGTGGGAAGGTGATTCTTAGGTCGTCCCACCAGGGTAGAGGTGATTGTTGAGGGCCTACAAATGTTGGATGGTGATTCTTGGTGGTCAACAGTGGAACGGTGATTGTTGAGGGTAAGCACCAACACAAGATCCTGATCGTTTTGTTATATTAAGGGCACACCAGTGGAGTTGCATCTTCTGGAGACAGTGCGTAAAGGGCGTTGCCTAGGGCAAGTGTGGAGTTGACTTCTTGGGGTCCTACAATTGAGTTTTTATGGGCCAACACAGCCAGTGGAGTGTATTTTATTTGGGCACCAACTATACAGATAATGTAAATGACTCTAGATGCGCCTCCTAACACTCGAGCTTTCTTGCTTTTTGACAGTCTCACTTCTTGTTTTTTGTGCTCTTCTGTAGGAGATTGTACATGGAGTTAAAAAAGCAAATTTAGGTACAAATGGCTCCATGGGCCACCTGGGTTTCCCCTATTCCCCTGTGGGCCAATCTGAGCCTGCTTGGAGCCCACCCAATAGCTCCTGTACATGACTGCACATGCCTCTGGCCTTTCTGCCTCACCTTCTCTGACTTATCCTTTATAAAAGCTGCCAAGACCTATCATATACACATGTGTGCCACCAGGGTTTTCCTCTTGGAGTCAGTCGGTGCCTGGCACTTTGAGCTCTGTCAGTATATTTGTCGTATCTGACATCATACGGGACCCCCTTTGGGCCCCATTTTAGGTAAATGGGGTCTGTCAGGGCCACTGTGGTAGTCTGCTTGAACGTGACTGAACCTGACACATAGAATTTCCACATAATTATCCGTTAGCAAGGTAACCTTATTTTGCATTCAAGTGCATGCGTTTTTTCAACAATCCGTATGTAGAACAGTCCTGACATTTCTGCAACAAATCTGCTTCATGTGAACACGTCCTCATATAAGCCTCCCACCGGATAATACAGGTGAAAAGTGAGCACTCTCCAAAGCCTGGAACAGCAGACACACTTCACCCGGATGTATCTCCACCTCAGCTGCTACTACCAGTCTTACTAGCAGACAACAATCAACTGTCCTCCAGACCGCCAATTCCCTCACACGATCGGTAGAATGAAGATTGTTTAGGTTTTGGAAGGGCCCCGACTCCTTAACGACTCCTGAACGGGAAGCGAAGCCTCAGAGCAGTACAATGTAAGCCACTTATACTTCGGACTATAAGCCTCATGTATTCCATATAGCAGAGGTCTGAGTCTGAATTTACAAATGTCACTGCCTTGGTGCGTCTCTATTAGAGTGGTCAGATCTTGTACTCAAGACCATTCTATATCTAGACCATCAGAATGGAGTATACACATGTTGATTGGGGTCTGTAATGATTGGTCCTCTATAGACAGGAAATTTATCTATAAACACCTGAGTAATGTTGTCAGACGTGGCCTCTTGAGTGAGGGTGGAGATCTGGTGTTATCTACGCCCTGAACTTGGTGAACGTTTAACTCCTGGTTGCCCTCTCTATAGGCAGCGACCAATGTAAGGAACTCGTGCTGTCGCCGCTGATCACAAGGTGAGAAAGATGATTCATATCCCAGTACGTTTTATAGATTCAGAGGCTTCAGAATCCACTGTTAGGGCAAAAGTGTCCATGTATACACTCCAGTGTCAGACTGGACTGTCTGGAGCCCACCAGTGGAGGTCTGGGATGTATTCGGGGCCACCAAGTGGTGTTGAATTCCTGGGGCACCAGTGTGAGTGATTTTGGAGTCCACCCATTGAGTTAATTCCAGGGCCACCAGTGGAGGATGATTCTCAGGGTCAACCACCACAGTGATGATGATTCTGGCGGACCACCAGTGGTGTTGAGTCTTGGGGCCACCACAGTGGAGTGATTACTTGGGGCCCTCCGTTGGCTGTTGTTTCTTGGGGCCCAACAGTGGAGTTTCGATTTTGGGCCACCAGTGGAGCTGATTGTTGGAGCACGTCCCCACGTGGAGATGAGTTCTTTTAGACTCACACACAGTGGAAGGATGATTTCTTGGGAGGCCCACCAAATGGGAGATGATTCTTGGGGCCACCAATGGAGAGAATTCATGGGGCCACCAGTGGCGATGATTCACAGAGCCCACCAGTAGAGATGATTATTGGGGCCACCAGTGGAGATGATTCTTGTGTCCACCAGTGGAGTTGCTTCTTAGGGTCCACCAGTGGAGATGATTCTTGAGACCACCAGTAGAGATGATTATTGGGGCCACCAGTGGAGATGATTATTGGGGCCACCAGTGGAGATGATTCTTGAGACCACCAGTGGAGCTGATTCTTGGGGCCATCAGTGGAGATGATTCTTGGGGCCCACCAGTAAAGTTGATTTTTGGGGCCCCAACAGCCGCTGCACATATTCTTGATTTCTACCTTTCTCCCTGAAAAGCAGCCTCAGATCTGCCAGGGGCCCTTTGGGGGTTTCCTCTCCTCCCCTCTGGGCCAGTCTGAGCCTGATAAAATCAATAGAAATAGTGTATAAATCACTGAACATCTGATGTAGAGAAGGACCAGGTTTTTATGAGCGTGATTGAGGAAGTGATACCTCGGAAGATGTTCAGCCTCAGTGCATTACCATCATTATGTAACTTGTGCTGTTATCAGAGAAGTAACCAGAATTCATAGGGTCGCATGGAAAAGAGAGAGGCCCCCACCACCTTGTGACAGGATATATTACTTTTAGGTATAAATAATACCGCCATATGGTAGTTAGTAGAGAGCCCACATAGTAGTTAGTGCTATATAGCAGAAAGCAGCCAACCTGGTATTCCCTACAGAAAGGTACGACGTTCCTCATCTGAGCGGCCCTCAACCTCAGGGCCCCATAACGCTGCTATGGCTGTAGTTACGGCCGTGGTTGTTATATCTATGTTCTTTATGGGAGCTGTGTGTCTCAAGAAGACAACCCCGCCATGTAGTTCACTAATCATATGAAGGAAGAGGCTTTGAGGTTGGTGTTTTGTGTTTGTCCCTTACAGGACAAGATGGGGCTGACTGTGAGGGATGCTCTGGTCTATGCTCTGGAGAATCTGGAGAAGGTCGGCTTCAAGAAGTTTCGTAGGCAGCTACATGAAGCCGACCTGAAAGAGAATTATAGGAGGATCCCGAGGGGCACATTGGAGGACAAGGACTGGGGCGACGTGGCCGATCTCATCAGGGAGTACTACAAGGACGTCTATGGGGTCGAGGTGACCTTGGAAGTTCTAGACAAGATCAATGAGAAGAATGTAGCAGAGGAGCTCAAGGTGGATCTGCGAAAAGGTAATAGGACAACATAGACTCTGTAATAAAACAGGAAAGTGAGGAAGTACCAACACTCCCAGCATGCACTGCCTTAGTGCTGGTAGTAATGGCACCCAGAATCTGCTCTTAAAGGGACACGACCATCAAAATATTTCTTTTCACATATTGACAAGCAATATACAACAATTATATGGACCTTTTTCTAATTTGGTGGTTTATATATATATATGTGTGTGTGTGCTGCGGAGTCTGGTATTGTCCAATCAGAGCTGACAGTGTGTGCAGGGACACACCCCTTTGATAACTTGGCATGGTAACACCCAGCTGACAGATTCAGTCACACATTTCCAGGAGGAGTAACAGAGGAACAGCACAGAGTTATAGGAGAAGAGACTCCAGGATTGTTATATCATGGGGAGCACAAGGCTTTACTACCACAGACCGGTCAGGAGAGGTCACAGGTCCTTGTTGCATCATGTTCTCCATCAGTGATGAACCTTCTCTGTATCTCTCTGCAGTGGAGCGATTTGTGCGGCTGAATCACTTGGAGGAATCAAGATGTTTGGCCCCTGAAGGTAGGAATGGACGAGATCTCCTCTTTTCTCGGCTCCACCTTGTTAATAGGTTTTCCCGGTTGCTTCAGAAACCTGCAATGTCCTATTGATCTCACGAGATTTCCTGGTTTAAGGGACGTCTGTGGATCAGACCTGCTTCTCTGCTTGACCCTTATGGGGATCAGCAGCCATTAAAGGGGTAGTTAATGTTTTTTTTCCATTTTTTGGTTACATCACACACTTTATTTGAAATGAAATGAAGGTGTTGGTTCCAGTGGTGGGAGTCGCACCTATCACACATTCACCGTATATCCTATCAATAAGCCATCAAAGTCTATGGTGGCAGCAGCCCTTCTACAAACAAGTTGCCACATGCATAACGTACCTCCGTCTCATTTACGGCTCTCAGTGCGGGACTCCAATCCGCACACCTGAATCAATTTTTAAATAAAGGTCCGTAAAAATAAAACCTAATAAACTTTAATGGTAGATATATAAAACAGCAGTCAAGCCCAAACATCTCATATGAATAATGAAAGACGGTACTTAGGGTTTCGTTGTGGTTATTCAACCATTCAGTCCAATTTAATCCAAGACTTCTGAGAAACTTCTCTTCACAGCCCCAGCAGGAGCTTAGCAGTGAGACGCTGGAGAACCGGGCAGAACGTGTCTGTGCACGTAGCACGTAGCGACGTTTCGGGGTGGCCCTCCCCTTTCTCAAGCATACGTCAACCAGCCAGAACATGATATATATATAGGGCTGGTCACAGGCACACATTATCCTACAAAAAGCATAAAAACACACAAACAACAAAACATTTAAAATCACAAAAAAGCTTTGAGACCAAATACCTCATTAATGCCTTTCGGAGCCATCGCATCCAAGCGGTGTATCCAAAAGGCTTCCCTTTGGAGCAGTTTTCTTTTTAATTGCCAATGCTCCTGACATTTGATATGTTCTAGCACACACCAGCGTACATCTGACATAGTATGCTTTTCCTTCGCAAAGTGGCGAGCCAATGAAGTCTCACCATAACATTTTCTTTCCCCATCAACCTGCAGGCTGTCGCTCTGTTTAGATGTATATTGTCTAATCACGGACTTATGCTCGGTCAATCTAACTTTTATAGGTCTGCTTGTCTGACCGACATACACCTTTGAGCATATAAACAACCCCCTGGCTATCACATGTATGGAAACCCCTCAATGAGATTGGAAAACCTTTCATCGGGTGATTTATTTGTTCCCCTTTACCAGGTCTCCAGACATGAAGGACAGGTGGATGTTTTTTATAACCACTGGGTTTTGTAGTTAAAATAAGTCAGTACAACCTGTCAGAAAATCATTCTGGATATTGTCCACCTTTCAGCCGGACCGATGACGCTGAGGCTGAGCGACACCGGAGAGCTGACCTGCTCCCTCACGCTACAGACGTTTTATCCTGGATATCTCCATACCGAATGGAAGAGCGGAAGAGAGAAGTCAGCGGAAGCTTTACCGTCCCAAGACGTCTACACAGAAAGTCCGGACCATAGATCCTTCTCGGTCTGTAGCCAGGTCCGGATTCCAGCAGATTCCCTCCGATGCCCAGAAGCCGCAGTACATTTCACCTGGGAACATGAATATACAGATACCAGAGGGCGGCAAACGTTCTCCATCAGTGATGACGGTAAGAAGATGTCCGCACGGATACAACATATGAACCATGAATTCCTCATGAGGAGACTGAGGAAGATGAGAATGAAGCAAATGTATCACCGGGAATTTATTCTACCAATTAAGACCATTTGTGATATAAATTGGCTTTTTTATTATTATCTTCTGATTGTTACATATAATTACATGGTTACTTATAGTTACATATAGTCACACAGTTATATATAGTTATATAGTTACATAGAGTCACATAGTTTTATATACTGTAGTTATATAGTTACATATAGTTACATAGTTACATATAGTTGTATAATTACATATAGTTACATATAGTTATATAGTTACATATAGTTATATACAGTTATATAGTTACATATAGTTATATAGTTACATATAGTTATATAGTTACATATAGTTATATAGTTACATATAGTTATATAGTTACATATAGATATATAGTTACATATACACTGTAGTTATATAGTTACATAGAGTCACATAGTTGTATGTAGTTATATAGTTACATAGTTATATATAGTTACATATAAGATAATTTCTTTGTAGATCCAAGGATCAAACATGTTGGTTAGGGACGGCTGGAAGAAGCGCTGTTTGGAAGAATCTTATAATAAACTCAACATAAGTTGAGAATAGAACATTTATTGAGATAAATGCATAACGCGTTTCACAGGTACTCCTGCCTCATCAGATCAGATCAGAGCGAGCAGGAGCTGCTGAAATTATCTTATCATTCCCCTGGCGTCCTCGTGGCATCAAGGCGGAGAGCGAGCAGGAGCTGCTGTATTGATATTACCGAAAGATCATCCAGGCGCTGTTACGAGCTGTAACAGATGAGCAATATTGGCTTGACAATTATTCCTTTTTGCTTCTCAAAGATTCAGTGAATCAGAAGTAAATTGAGGATTTGTTACAACCTATAGAGGGCGCAGTGAGTTTTCCCAGCTCCTTTCCCATAATGCCTTCTGATATGCAGATGCTTAGTAGTGGGCTAAAAGGCAATCAAAACACTACACACCTTAATTGGTGCTCTCCATAAGGAGAGATATTCCCCTTCTCATAGTTACATATAGTTATACAGTTACATAAAATTACATATAGTTACATATAGTTTAATAGTTACACACGGTTCCTCCCCCTTAGTTGGCCCCTCCCCACGACCTAATCATGGGGTGCCCTACCCAAGCACATAACATCACAACAGGCCAGGCCTCTAACCACCTATCTCCCCATTACCCCAACAAACAGCAGGATCCCTTGATTCGGGCCCACATCAGGATGCACCCATCACGTCTTTTAGGCTCCAGGCCTAAAGCAGCCTGCAGCCTAAAAGAGTAATAGTTGATGAAGGGAGCCAATGGCTTCCTGTTGCACAATGGTTTTTATCAGTTTGCAGATCTTTACAACATACAAACAGTTAAAAAGGCAGCGCCAACCTGATATATGTGCCCTGGTATCCAGGACATACCTCTGACCCTAGGTTCTCTCTGCTTGTGGGTCCCCCGGGCAGTTGGATAGTGTGCACAAAGGATAAGATGGCCCTGGGGGGAACCATCTTAATGGGGCTGTTTTGCAGGATCTTCACACTGGTGTCCTAACATCCGACATCCCCGTGTAATGTTTCTCTCAGCAGGTTTTCTTTGGAGACCTGTAGTGGATGACATCCAGACTCCACCATGTTTGTACCATGGTTCTCCGGTCGTCCTGCGGTGCCACATCTCAGGATATTACCCCGACGCCGTAAATGTGAAGTGGTTCCGGAAAAATAACAAGAGTCTTGAGTTATGTGAAGAATCTGAGGACGTTTCAATTCCCAAAATCAGATCAACTAAAAATCCAGATAATACCTACAGCTGTACAGCAACCCTAATGGTGACCCCGACCGTCAGCCTCCAGGGCGCAGAATACGTCTGCCAGGTGGAACATCCTTCTCTGGAAAAGGCCATAAGGAGAAGCACAGGAGGCATCAAAATGCTGGGTGAGTTTCTATAGGACGGTGATATATAGGGCAGGTGATCCAATCTACTGAGGGTCAACACTGCACCCCTAATGATCCACTGTCCTGAGGGTCAACACTGCGCCCCTAGTGATCCACTGTCCTAAGGGTCAACATGGCCCTATGATCCAATGTCCTGAGGGTCAATACTGTGCCCCTAGTGATCCAATGTCCTAAGGGTCAACACTGATCCCCTAGTGATCCACTGTCCTAAGGGTCAACACTGCTCCCCTAGTGCTCCAATGTCCTGAGGGTCAACACTGGCCCCCTATTTACCATTCCTGAGGGTTACACTGCGCCCCTAGTGATTTCCCCTGTCCTGAGGGTCAAACACTGTGCCCCCAGGATCCCAATGTCCCGAGGGTCAACACTGCTCCCCTAGTGATCCAATGTCCTGAGGGTCAACACTGTGCACCTAGTGATCCACTATCCTGAGGGTCAACACTGCGCCCCTAGTGATCCAATGTCCTGAGGGTCAACACTGTGCACCTAGTGATCCAATGTCCTGAGGGTCAACACTGTGCACCTAGTGATCCAATGTCCTGAGGGTCAACACTGTGCACCTAGTGATCCAATGTCCTGAGGGTCAACACTGCGCCCCAAGTGATCCAATGTCGTGAGAGTCAACACTGTGCCCCTAGTGATCCAATGTCGTAAGGGTCAACACTGTGCCCCTAGTGATCCAATGTCTTAAGGGTCAACACTGTGCACCTACTGATCCACTATCCTGAGGGTCAACACTGCGCCCCTAGTGATCCAATGTCCTGAGGGTCAACACTGCGCCCCTAGTGATCCAATGTCCTGAGGGTCAACACTGCGCCCCTAGTGATCCAATGTCCTGAGGGTCAACACTGCGCCCTTAGTGATCCAATGTCCTGAGGGTCAACACTGTGCACCTAGTGATCCAATGTCCTGAGGGTCAACACTGCGCCTCAGTGATCCAATGTCCTGAGGGTCAACACTGGCCCTAGTGGGTCCCAATGTCCTGAGGGTCAACACTGCGCCCCCATGATCCCAAAGTCTGAGGAGTAAAAACAGGCACCCTAGTGATCAATGTCTTAGGGTCAACATGGCACCTATTTATCCCAATGTCCTGAGGGTTAACACAGCCCCTAGTGATCCAATGTCCTGAGGGTCAACACGGCCCTTAGTGATTTCCAATGTCTTAAGGGTCAACACTGTGCACCTAGTGATCCAATGCACTGAGGGTCAACACTGTGCACCTAGTGATCCAATTTCCTGAGGGTCAACACTGCGCCCCTATTGACCCAAATGCCTGGGGGTTTAAAAACACGGCCCCTAGTGATCCACTGCCCGAGGGTCAACACTTCCCCACTATACATATAGAAGCGCCGGCCTCCTGCTAGTGCACATGCCATAGAAAATTTACAGGGAGGGCGGTGGGGATACATATAGAAGCCCCCGGCCCCCTGACATGCAAATCCCGTGGGTAATTTCGGGGGGGGGGATAACTTAGAGGCCCCCGGCCTCCTACAGTGCTTTTGCCCTAGAAAATTATCGGGGAGGGGTGGGGGATACAAAAGAAGCGCCCCTCCTGAAAAGTGCACAGCCAGTAGACAATTATCAGGGAGGGGGGATACACTTAGAACACCGCCCCCGATGTGCACATGCCCAGTAGAAAAAAATTGGGGAGGGGCCTGGGTGGAACACTTAGAATCACCCCCCTCCTGATTTTTGACTCCCCAGTAAAAATTTTCCGGGGGGGACGGATACCAAAGAAACCGGCCTCCTGACTAGTGCAGGCCCCAGTAGTAATTATTGGGGAGGGTGAGGGCGGATACCTATAAGCTCCAGCCCCGACTAGTGCACTGCCCAGTAGATAATTACGGGAGGGCGGATACACTAAAGAACCCCGGCCTCCGGGATAGGGGCACATGCCCAGTAGATAATTATCGGGGAGGGCGGATACACTACAGAAGCGCCGGCCTCCTGACTAGTGCACATGCCCAGTACATAATTATCGGGGAGGGCAGTGGGTGGATACACTATAGAAGCACCGACTTCCTGACTAGTGCACATGCCCAGTAGATAATTATTGGGGAGGGTGGATACACTATAGAAGCTCCAGCCTCCGGGACTAATGAAACATGCCCATTAGATAATATTGGGGAAGTGGCTACACTTTAGAAGCTCCATTCCTGACTAGTGCACATGCCCAGAAGATTAATTATTTGGGGAGGGTGGATACCAATGAAGCGCCGCGGCCCCGGGAAAACTAGTGCACATGGCCCAGTACATAATTATCGGGGAGGGCAGTGGGGGGATACACATAGAACACGGGCCCCTCCTGATATGCCACATGCCCAGTAGATATTATCAGGGAGGGAGGGGGAGAAAGGACTATAGAGCTCCGGCCTCCTGACTAGTGCACATGGCCCAGTAGATAATTATTGGGAGGGTGTTACACTTAGAAGCCCCGGGGCTCCCTGACTAGTGGACATGCCCAGTAGGATAATTAATGGGGTGGGCGGGATCACTATAGAAAACCGTCTCCTGACAAAGTGGCACATGCCCATAGAAATTATCGGGGAGGGGGGATACATTTATAGAAAAGCGCCACTCCTGAACTAGTGCCAAGCCCAGTAGAAAATTATCGGGGAGGGCGATCCCACTTATAGAACGCCGGGCCCTCCTGACTAGTGGCACATGCCCATAGATAATTATAGGGGGGCGTTGGGATACACTATAGAAGCGCCGGCCTCCTGACTAGTGCACATGCCCAGTAGATAATTATAGGGGAGGGCGGTGGGGGATACACTATAGAAGCGCCGGCCTCCTGACTAGTGCACATGCCCAGACGATAATTAATGGGGTGGGCGGATACACTAGTGAAGCGCCGTCCTCCGGACTAGTGCACATGCCCAGTAGATAATTATCGGGGGGGCCCGGGTGGGGGGGGATACACTATAAAAAGCGCCGGCCTCCTGACTAGTGCACATGCCCAGTAGATAATTTTTGGGGAGGGTGGATACACTATAGAAGCTCCGGCCTCCTGACTAGTGCACATGCCCAGTAGATAATTATAGGGGAGGGCGGTGGGGGATACACTATAGAAGCGCCGGCCTCCTGACTAGTGCACATGCCCAGTAGATAATGATCGGGGAGGGCGGTGGGGGATACACTTTTAGAAGCGCCGGCCCTCCTGACTAGTGCACATGCCCAGTAGATAATTATCGGGGAGGGCGGATACACTATAGAAGCGCCGGCCTCCTGACTAGTGCACATGCCCAGTAGATAATTATCGGGGAGGGCAGTGGGTGGATACACTATAGAAGCGCCGGCCTCCTGACTAGTGCACATGCCCAGTAGATAATTATTGGGGAGGGTGGATACACTATAGAAGCTCCAGCCTCCTGACTAGTGCACATGCCCAGTAGATAATTATTGGGGAGGGTGGATACACTATAGAAGCTCCGGCCTCCTGACTAGTGCACATGCCCAGTAGATAATTATCGGGGAGGGCGGTGGGTGGATACACTATAGAAGCTCCGGCCTCCTGACTAGTGCACATGCCCAGTAGATAATTATCAGGGAGGGCGGTGGGAGGATACACTATAGAAGCTCCGGCCTCCTGACTAGTGCACATGCCCAGTAGATAATTATAGGGGAGGGCGGTGGGGGATATACTATAGAAGCGCCGGCCTCCTGACTAGTGCACATGCCCAGTAGATAATTATCAGGGAGGGCAGTGGGCGGATACCCTATAGAAGCTCCGGCCTCCTGACTAGTGCACATGCCCAGTATATACTTATTGGGGTGGGCGGATACACTATAGAAACACCGGCCTCCTGACTAGTGCACATGCCCAGTAGATAATTATCGGGGAGGGCGGATACACTATAGAAGCGCCGGCCTCCTGACTAGTGCACATGCCCAGTAGATATTTATAAGGGAGGATGGTGGGTGGATACACTATAGAAGCGCCGGACAGCTGACTAGTGCACATGCCCAGTAGATAATTATCGGGGAGGGTGTATACACTATATAAGCACCAGCCTCCTGACTAGTGCACATGCCCAGTAGATAATTTTTGTGGAGGGCGGTAGGGGGATACACTATAGAAGCTCCGGCCCCCTGACTAGCGCAAATGCTCAGTAGATAGTTATTGGGGAGGGGGATACACTATAGAACATGCGCATGCGCAGCAGTAACTGTCTTACATACTAGTTATAAATGTTCTCCTCTCTGCAGCAAAACCTCAGACGGAGCCCATAGTGAAGACGCTGCTTGATGACACATTGGTTCAGTTTTCCCTACACCTGAGGAAGTTTTACCCCAAACACCTGAAGGTGAAGTGGCATCGGGGAGAGTTAGAGTTCAGGAAAGGAGTGAAGCAGTTGACGAAACACAATGAAACGTTCACAGAGCGCGAGGACCGCTTGTTTGATGTCATCGTGAATGCACAATCTAGGGGCCGACCTTTGGAGACCCCCTGTACAAGCTGTATGTGACCTGGGAGCACGAGACCATGGATGGACCTGAGACCAGGACACTGTCTGCTAGAGGTGAGAATTTATAAGGTGCAAACTATCCAGGATATCACTCCTGCTTCTACTGACAAATCTCCAGCATCCCCTGCTTGTTCAGTGTCTGCATTCCAGACAAGGTTCTTACACCAGGTTTGTGTAGTCATCAATGTAGGAAAAATAATAATAATAATTCATGATGAGCAGCGGCATGCCCAAGACTGAAAGCATAGGGCGTGTAATAGTGGAGTCAGTTTCAACTGAAAGATTCATATTTGATGTTTCTTGTAGCTCCACTGCTCTACATATGTCCAATATTCTTTGAGGGTATGTTCAGATGTAGCTATCTATCTCATAACTGTCTGTCTCATATCTATCCATCATATTTTTTTTTCTATTCTTTCCCATATCTTTTTTATTTCTATTTTATAAATCTTCTATTTTCTTTTTTAAATTTTTTTCTCAATTTTTTTAAATCTCATATTTTACTATCCCCTATCTATTATTATCTATTTTATCTTTTCCCTATCTATCTACTCAAAATCTATTTTTCTTTAATCTATTATTCCCTTATCTATCTATCTCATTTTCTATCAAATTTTTTTTATCTATTTTTATTTTTCAAAAATCTATTATTTTTATAAAATCTTTATCCCCAAATCAAATTATCAAATTCTATTATTTTCTTTTTCAACCTATCAAATCTATCTTTTTAAATCTATTATCTCTCTCTACCCATCTTTTTCCTCATATCTTCTATCTCATATTTATCTATCTCATATCAAAATTTTTCCCCAATTATTAATCAAATTTTTATCTATCTATCTTTTCTTTTCATTTTTAAATCTATCTATTTTATCTTTTCTTATTCATATCATCTAATCTTTATTTTCTCAAAATCTTCTATCTTTTCTTATTTTTATTTCTATCTACCCTATTTTATCTATCTTTTTTTATCTTTTCAAATCTATCTATCTATCTATATCTTATTTTCTATCTCAATTTTTTCTATCTATCTATCTCTTTTCTATTTTATTCATTATTATCAAATTCCATTTTCTATTTTTTCTACCCTACCCCAATTTCTTCTTTTAAATCTACCCCAAATTTTCAAACCATTCTTTCTTTCTTTTTTTTTTTATTTTTCCCAAATCCCATAAGTTTCTAAAATTAGTAACCCAAAAGGGGCAACTTGTAAAAATTTTGCGGCTTGAAAACCAGTTTTTTGGTTTTCCCATTTCCCCAAAAAAAAAACTTTTTTTGTCCCTTTTTGGGGACATATGTATGAAAGGTTTTTATGAAAAAAAACGGGCCCAAACAAGTAAAAACATATTTGACCCCCTTTTGGTCTTCCCAAAAAATTTCAGGGGGGGTTTAATTTAATAATAAAGAAAAAAAAAAAAGGTTGGGGGCCCCTGGCGCTCGTCTAAAAATTAAAACCTCAGTGGGCGATCATAGGGTGCCAAAAAGGGTTTTATTAAGAAAAAAAAAAAAATATCAAAAAAAAAGGTTTCCTGATGTAGACCCGGTTTGGGCGGGGGAAAAACAACGCGGGTTTTAATTTTTTTAAACCGCGGAAGTTGAAAAAGGTTTTTTTTTTGATTTTGTTTTTATTTTCTTAAAAAACCTTTAGCACCCTTTTCATCGCCTAAATGGGGGTACTATTTTTAGATGAGGGGCCGGGGGGCCCCAAACCCTTTTTTTTATTTCACCCATTATTTTTAAATTTCCCCACTCCCTGTTTATTACCCGGTTTTGGAAAAAAGACCCGCGGCCCCTTTAGTGGGGGACTTTTGGAGGGGGACTTTTTTACATTTTGCTTTGTGGGGTTTTTTCTTACACTTTAGGGACTGGTTTAAAAAATCCCAAAAAAACCTCCTTTAAAAAATTTTTAACCCTTTTTATTAAAGGGGATTTTTATGGGCCTTTCTTTCAGTTTGTGTTTTTTTCATTTTTAATTTTTCATTTTTCTAGTTATAAAACCCAAAGGGGGCGTTTTTCCCCCCCAGGGGGTTTGTTTTTTTAAAAACTAAAGGGGGGTTTGAATCACCCCCCCTTTTCACTTTTTTAAATGCTCCTCCCGGGGTCAGTGTTTTTTCCCCCCCTCTCTGCCCCAAATTCATGTCCTCTCCCTATGCAGTCTTATTTTTTAAAAAAGTTCTTTTTTTAAAAATTACCCAAAACCCCTGATTCAGTTTAACGGGATTCTTGAAAAATTTTCCCCCAAAGGCACTAAATCTGTTTCCCTTTTTAGGGTTTTACACCCCGGGGAGAAATTATTCCCCCCGGAGAACAATTTTTTTGCTTTTTTTTGGATTGTAGAAGTAGCTCCCGTGTTATGTGAAAAGGTTGCGGGGCTTTTGGCAGATTAAAAATGTTGCCAAAAAACCTTTTTCGGGTTTTTTGAGGGGGGGGGGGAAGGGGGCGCCCCCCGGGGGATTACGCCCGGGGGCCGGGACAGAATGAAAATTAGTAGACCCGGTCACCCAAATTAAAAAAGGAAAAGGAGGGGGGAACCCGATTGGAAAGGGGGAAACAGGGTTTACAAAAAAACGAAGTTTTAAAAGGGAGACAGTAAAAACAAAGCCCAGTTTTGGAAAAAGGGAACCCCCCAATTGAAAATTTGGGCTTTTTTTTACATTTTTCCCCTTTTTTCTTAAAGGGGCCCAATTTAATGTAAATGTTTAAAACCCCCTTTTTTAAGGGGGCCCTTAAAAAAAATTATATGCCCAAAAAAAAGATATAATTTTGGGGTAAGCGGGAAAAAAAAACTTTATTTAAAGGCCTTTATAAAGGTGGCTCTGGAAACTTTAAATAAATGGTGTTTTAAGATATAAAAATTTCCTCTACTTTCCCTTTACAAGGGCCCTATAACAGGGGGGGGGGGGGGGGGGGGGGGGTTTTTTCTTTTAAATTTTTAAACCAACGGGTTATATGGGGTTTTGCGGGTTGGGGTTTAAAGGGGTACTAGGAACTTATTGGGGACGAGCCTTTCAGGGGTTTTGGGGTCCTTTTGGGGGGATTACCCCGGGGGCCTGTCATAGGGCATTGTGGGGAATTTTTGGGGGAATTGAAAATCGGTAAAAACCCCCCTTTATTTATTTTTCAAGAGACCCCCCTCATGGGGGGCCTAACAGGGGTTTTTTTGCGGGTTCCCCAAAATTTGATTATGGGGTTTTTGGGGTTTTTTTAAAAATTTTTTTATGGTTTAAAAAAAAAAGCCCCAAAATTTTTAAAAAAGGGGGGTTTGGGATATTATTTACCCCAGGGGTTTTTTGGGTTGGTTTCGAAACCTTGTTTGTTACCCTTTTTTTTTTCTGTGATTCTTAAAACTATACGCAAAAAATCTGGGAAGGGGGAGGTTGCTTTTTCACTATTTAATTTTTTTTATTTTAAATAATTTTTTACTTTCAAAATAAGGGGGCCAACTTATTTTTTTTTAATTTTTTTTCCCAAATTTTTAAAGGGGGGTTGCCCAAATGTCGCGCTAAAATTCAAAAAGGTTTTAAGCAAATTTTAATTTGGGGGGCCCCCACAGAAAATGTGCCCTTTTAAAAAAAAACTAAAATTCCCAAATATCCCAAGAAATTACAATTTTTTTCACAGTTTTTTACCATTTAAAATGAAAAAGGGACTAACTTAACAAAAATTGTTAAAAAAATTAAAAAAAATTAAAATTAAAAAAAAAAATTAAATAACATAAAATTAATATGAAATTCTAGAATATAAAATTATTAATACAGCTTTTATGATTTTCTTCCTACTACATCACAATGTTCTGCCTGTTTCAGTCTCAGCTTGTGGTTAGAATGTTGCAAGAGATAAGGAGCATTAGGGGCCCTTTTACACGGCAGTGGCAACCCCCGGCCTTTTTTCCCCGGATTCCCGGGGGGGGTTTCTTGCGATAAATTGTATGTTCAATGTTTTTTGCCGTCCGCCGGCGAAAAAACCGGGGCGGAAAAACCCGTGCAGTGGGGACAGTGGGGATCTGCACGAGTTTTATAGAGCAAATTTGTGCTCATTTTTGCCGGTTTTTCGGCGGTCCTGAAAAACGCAAACGGTGAAAACCGTCCCGACAAACCGTGCAGTGGGGGACTACCTTACTGTCAATCATAGTTACAGTTGACTTCCCTTTGCTTGCCCCTAACTTCCATGACCGTGGCTGGACAGGCAACTACCTGCAGCTATTCCCACACCCCCTTACCGAGAGTCGTATCCTGGACTTTATGCAATCCTATGCAATCCTTGCTACGCTGATGTCATCTATGTCTGTTTGCAAATAAGTCCATTTGGAAATCTTAACACATAGATAAAAATTGATATTTTGTATCAGACATAACAGGATGTTTTCCTTCCAGATCTGCCCTGGATCCCACAGGTAGATGACATATTTATCATCAGGCTGGAGGATCGCGTGAGAACCTTCATGGCGTGCCAGATCACCGGATATTTCCCAGACTTGCTGACCGTGTCCTGGTATAAGAAGCAGAATGGCGCGGTGTCCGCAGTGCAGGACCTGAAGGACATTACTACCAACATCGAACCCCACAAAAGGAAGAACAGCACTTGTGGTTGCACAGCAGTATTGTGCTTTATTCCTGATGTGGGGAAGGACCAGGGCTCAGAATTCATCTGCAGGGTAGAGCACCCCATCCTGGAGCACCCGATAGAGCAGAGCACTGGACCCCTCCATATATTAAGGGCTGGAGAACAGGAATGATCATATACCTGCAGAGCCTCTCCATCGCTTCTTTGTAACAGAGGTTTCCAGATTGCATAGATATTTTCAGGCTGTGCCTAGCAATACACATTAGCCTCATTCACACGTGCTTGCTTGGTGGGTATAAGGTGTGATAGGCTGTCTGCACACATATCCCTTGTTACTGCACCTCTGCTAACCCTACTGTGTATGGGGCCCCGGAGCAGACGGATGTCACTGCACCTCTGCTAACCCTACTGTGTATGGGGCCGCAGATCAGAGGGATGTCACAGCACCTCTGCTAACCCTACTGGGTTTGGGGCCTGGAGCATACTGATGTCACTGCACCTCTGCTAACCCTACTGTGTATGGGGCCCAGGCAGACGGATGTAACTGCCACCTCTGCTAACCCTACTGTGTATGGGGCCCCGGAGCAGACGGATGTCACTGCACCTCTTCTAACCCTACTGTGTATGGGGCCCGGAGCAGACGGAGGTCACTGCACGTCTGCTAGCCCTACTGTGTATAGAGCCCCGGAGCAGACAGATGTTTCACTGCACCTCTGCTAACCCTACTCTTGTATGAGGCCGCAGAGCAGATGGATGTCACTGCACCTCTGCTAACCCTACTGTGTATAGGGCCCCGGAGCAGACAGATGTCACTGCACCTCTGCTAACCCTACTGTGTATGGGGCCGCAGAGCAGACGGATGTCACTGCACCTCTGCTAACCCTACTGTGTATGGGGCCCCAGAGCAGACGGATGTCACTGCACCTCACTAACCCTACTGTGTATGGGGCCCCAGAGCAGACAGATTTCACTGCACCTCTGCTAACTAAGTTGCTTCAGGCTTCAATTTTTCCTGCATGATTGGAATTGGACGCTGCTGATTTACAAAGTATTATCTACTCTGATGATCTATGTTTTTTGCTTCATGGAATGGATGGACATTTTCTTGTCAGGCGAGAAACATCAGAGAACAAACACCCAGCAACCAATGCTGGAAGAATACTAGCTTGGCTGTGAAAGGTTTTAGCAGTATTCTCTGAAACACATGTGGAAGGCACTCTCACCTGATGTGGCCCCTAATTTCCCACACCCCAATTGAGCATGTGTGTGGTCCCAGGATGGTGGTGTCGGCTCAGTGGACCCTCTAACAGTTGTGGGATGTAGTCGGCTACAGATCCCTGTGGCCACTTACCAGGACCTTATTCAGTCTATCCCCGCCTGTCTAGCTGCTGTCCGGGCTGCACACAGTGATTACTCTGGATGTTAGTTGCTGGTCCCATAAATATTGTTGTCCTCCACTGTGTTTAGGACATATGTGTCCATGTATGTAGTAACAGTGTGTGAGGGAATGTCATGAGTTTATCTGTGTGTTGTGGTAAAGGCTATTATATAGTTGGTTGCAAAAGTCTTGAACTTACAGCCACAAACTTAAATGTATTTTATTGACATTTTATAGAAAAACACAAAGTAACGCGTATTTGTGAAGTGTAAAGAAAATGATTTGCAAGGTTCCACATTTTTGCAAATGAAAAAATTGAAAAGTGTCTCCTTCACATGTATTCAGCCCTCTGTGCTATGATCCCTCTAAATAAAACCCAGTGTCACCAAATGTCTTTAGAAGTCACCTAATTAGTGATTAGAGCACATTTGTATTTATAACTAGTAAAACTACAACTGTAGTGTGAAGGCCTTCCAGTACGGAGGACACTATAGAGCAGTACTGAGCAGTGTAGCTGTGACTCCAGATCTGGGGGAGATATAACACTTACTAGAAGCAGCAGCATGGAGGACACTATAGAGGCAGTACTGAGCAGGTAGCTGTGACTCAGATCTGGGGGAGATATAACACTTACTAGAAGCAGCAGCATGGAACATTATAGAACAGCATTACTGAGCAGTGTATGGCTGGGACTCCATCACTGGGGGAGATATAAACACTTACTAGAAGCAGCAGCCATGGAGACACTATAGAGCAGTACTGACAGTGTCGCTGTGACTCCAGATCAGGGAGATAAAGACACTTACTAGTAGCAAGCAACATGGAGGACAAGAAAGAGCAGTACAGAGCAGTGTAGCTGTGACTCCAGCACTGGGGGGAATATAACACTCTACTAAAGCAGCAGCATGGAGACACTATAGAGCAGTACTGAGCATGTAGCTGTGACTCCAGCACTGGGGTGGAGATTATACACTTACTAGAAGCAACAGCATGGAGGACACTATAGAGCAGTATTGAGCACTGTAGCTGTGACACCAGCACTGGGGAGATATAACACTTACTAGAAGCAGCAGCATCATGGAGTCATATAGAGGTCAGTACCTGGGCATTAGCTTGTGACACCAGCACTGGGGGGGAGATATAACAGCTTACTAGAAGCACAGCAGTCCAGCATGGAGGAACATTATAGAGCATACTGAGCAGAGTAGTTTGTGACTCCACATCTGGAAGATAAACACTTACAGAAGCAGCAGCACATGGAGACATTATAGACAAACTGAGCAGTGTAGCTGTGACTCCAGCACTCGGGGTTATATAACACTTAACAGAAGCAGCAGCATGGAGAACATTGATAGAGCAGTAACTGACAGTGTAGCTTGTGACTCCAGCTCTGGGGGAGATATAACACTCACTAGACCAGCAGCATGGAGGAACATTATTAGAGCAGTAATGAGCAGTGTAGCTGTGACTCCAGCACTGGGGAGATATAACACTTTACTAGAAGCAAGCAGCAAGCATGAGGACATTATAGAGCAGTACTGAGCAGTGTAGCTGTGACTCCAGCTCTGGGGGGATATAACACTTACTAGAAGCAGCATGGAGGACACTATAGAGCAGTACCGAGCAGTGTAGCTGTGACTCCAGCTCTGGGGGAGATATAACACTCACTAGAAGCAGCAGCATGGAGGACATTATAGAGCAGTACTGAGCAGTGTAGCTGTGACTCCAGCACTGGGGGGAGATACAACACTTACTAGAAGCAGCAGCATGGAGGGCATT
This sequence comes from Phyllomedusa bahiana, assembly GCA_025379985.1. Taxonomy (NCBI): domain Eukaryota; kingdom Metazoa; phylum Chordata; class Amphibia; order Anura; family Hylidae; genus Phyllomedusa; species Phyllomedusa bahiana. The sequence continues at coordinate 9,688 of JAODAL010019861.1, read as the reverse complement.
ATAGAGCAGTACTGAGCAGTGTAGCTGTGACTCCAGTACTGGAGAGATATAACACTTACTAGAAGCAGCAGCAGCAGCATGGAGGACATTATAGAGCAGTACTGAGCAGTGTAGCTGTGACTCCAGCACTGGGGAGACATCATCACTTACTAAGAAGCAGCAGCATGGAAGACATATATAGAGCAGCACTGAGCAGTGTAGCTTTGAGACCTCCCACTAGGGGTGAGATATAAACACTTACTAAAGCAGCACCAGCATGGAGGACATTATAGAGCATTACTGAGCAGTGTAGCTGTGACTCCACCTGAGGGGAGATATAAACCTTACTATAAGCAGCACATGGAGGACTTATAGAGCAAGTACTGCGTCAGTGTAGCTGTGACATCCATCACACGGAGAGATAAAACACATACTAGAAGCAGCAGCAGCAAAGGAGGACATATATAGAGCATTACTGAGCAGTTGTAGCAGTTACACCAGCACTGGGGGATATATCAACATACTAGAAGCATGCAGCAGCATGGAGGACATTATAGAGCATACTTGAGCAAGTAGCTGTGACTCCAGCTCTGGGGAGATAAAAAAGGGGGTGGGGGGGGGGGGGGGGGGGATAAAAAAGTGGTAAAAAAAAAAAAAAAAAAAAAAAAAAAAAAAAAAAAAAAAAAAAAAAAAAAAAACACTCACTAGAAGCAGCAGCATGGAGGACATTATAGAGCAGTACTGAGCAGTGTAGCGGTGACTCCAGCTCTGGGGGAGATATAACACTTACTATAAGCTGCAGCATGGAGGGCATTATAGAGACATACTGAGCAGTGTAGCTGGACTCCAGTACTGGAGAGAATAACATTACTAGAAGCGCAGCAGCAGCATGGAGGACATTATAAGAGCATACTGAGCAGTGTAAGCTGTGACCAGCACTGGGATACATAACACTTACTAGAAGCAGCAAGCATAGGAAAGAATTATAAGAGAAGCACTGAGCAGTGTAGCTGTGACTCCAGCACTGGGGGGAGATATAACACTTAGCGAATCAGCGCAGCATGAGGACATGATAGAGCATTACTGAGCAGTGTAAGCTGTGACTCCAGCACTGGGGGAGATTATAACACTTACTCTAGAAGCAGCAGCATGGAGGACCATTATCAGACAGTACAGAGCATTAAGCTGTGACCTCCAGCACTGGAGAGATTATAACACTTACTAGAAGTCACAGCAGCATGGAGAGACATTCATATAGCAGGGACTGATCAGTTTAGCTTTGACTTCCAGCACTGGGAGGAGATTAATAACACTTACTAGAAGCAGCAGCATGGAGGGCATTATAGAGGAGTACCTGAGTAGTGAGCTGTACTCCAGCACTGGGAAGGAGATATAACACTTACTAAAGCACAGCATGGAGGATATTATAGAGCAGCTCTGAGCAGTGTAGCTGTGACTCCAGCACTGGTGAGAGTATAACACTTTACTGAAGCAGTAAACAGCATGAGACATTATAGAGCATAACTTGAGCAGTGTAGCTGTGACTCCAGCACTGGGGGGATTATAACACTTACTAGAAGCAGCAAGCATGGAGGAAATCATAGAGGCCAGCACTGAGCAGTGTAGCTGTGACACCAGCAACTGTGAAAGATAAAACCCTTTACAAGAAGCATCAAGCATGGAGGGACACTAAAGAGCTGCACTGAGCAGTGTAGCTGTGAATCAGCATCTGGGGAGACAGTAACACATACTAGAAGCAGCAGCATGGAGGACATTCATAGAGCAGCCTGAGCAGTGTACGTACGTCCAGCACTGGGAAGATATAACACTTACTAGAAGCAGCAGCATGGAGGACACTAAATAGAGCGCACAGAGCAGTGTAGCTGTGACTCCAGCACTGGGGGAGATATAACACTTACTTGAAGCAGCAGAAGGGAGGACATAATAGAAGGCATTACTGAGTAGTGGTAGCTGTGAATCAAGCAATGGGGGAGATATAACACTACTAGAAGCAGTCAGCATGGAAGACTTCATAGACAGCACTGTCACAGGGTGGAGCTGTTGACTCCAGCACTGGAGGATATATTAACACTTACTAGAAGCATCAGCAACATGGAGGACATATATAGATAAGTACTGAGCAGTGTAGCTGTGACCCAGCACTGGAAGATATAACACTTACCTAGAAAGCAGCAGCATGGAGGATACTATAGAGCAGCAATGAGCAGTGTAGCTGTGGACAGCCAGCTCCTGGGGTATATAACACTACTAGAATGTAGCAGCATGAGGACATCATGAGAGCAGTACTGAGCATGTAGCGTGACTCCAGCTCTGTGGAAGATATAACACTTACTAGAAGGCAGCAGCAATGCAATGGAGGCCATTATAAAGCATACTTGAGCAGTGGCTGCTGTGACTCAGCACTGCGGGAGACATAACACTTACGAGAAGCAGCAGCTGAGGTCCATCATAGAGCAGTACTAGGGCAAGTGTAAGCTGTGACCCCAGCACTGAGGGAGACATAACACTGCATTACTAGAGCCAGCAGCAAGGAGGACAATAAAGAGGCAGTACTAAGCAGTGTAGCTGTGACTCCAGCACTGGAGAAGATATAACACTTACTAGAAGCAGCAGCATGGAGGACATTATAGAGCAGTACTGAGCAGTGTAGCTGTGACTCCAGCACTGGAGAGAGATATAACACTTACTAGAAGCTGCAGCATGGAGGACATTATAGATCAGGTACTGAGCAGTGTAGCTGTGGATACTACCTCAGCACTATAGGGGAAGATAAACACTTACTAGAAGCAGCAGCATGAGGACATTATCAAGCGTACTTACATTATAAGCTGTGATTCCAGCACTGGTGAGAGGGGGGGGTGTATAACACTTACTAGAAGCAGCAGCATGGAGGTCATTATAAGCAGTAGTAACTCAGTAGCAGTGGTGCAGTGAATTCCAGGGGACCAGGACATCATAGAGCAGTACTGAAAGATGGATAATATTTCTGTTCATGGGTCATATCATTTTGTATAATAAAATCAGGCTTTGTTCACATCAGCATCGGAGTTTCTGTCGCAAGTTCTGTCGGGAATGACATGGCACAACATGTTGTAGCTTATTTCTGTCAAAATGATGGACATCATGGTGGAAACCCAAAGGAACGCATTGTAAAATGGGTCCGTTTGCACCTCTACGCTGGAGGCTCCAAAGAGAACCTCTGACCAGTCCTCTGACCGCTGTGCTATTAGAGCTCACAGAACAGGAATGTACATGGGGGAACCTTAAAAAAACAACCACCCAATAAAAAAATAGATCCATGTCATAGTCACATTTTACTTGTCGATATGAGAAAAGAAAAAATTGATGGTAGTGTCCCTTTAAGCCCTCTCTGACCTACTATGAATAAAAATATATATATATCCCTGAACAACCCCTTTAACATGTGCGGCTCTGAAGACAATAGTCGGTGACATGATTTTTAGCCATTTTCACTATCCTCTTGATAAGCCACTTCTTTCCTTATTTTTCTTTCTTGTCTTCTACCTAGACATTTTGGGCGACATGTATGAATGGGGCTGCGGCAGATGTCTGGCGTCTTTACAGCCCGATATCAGACGCAGCCCCGTTCACACATTTTTAAATCTCCCGCACGCCACTCCGGGGCACATTACAGAGCGCCCACAGCACTTTGCAATGCGCCTGATCTCGGGGGGCGTGCGGGAGGCGGGGCGCACTAGAACCGTATGAAGCTATAGATTTATAGCTTCGTTACGGCATTTTTAGGCGCATTACTTCTGGAACAAGTAGAGCCCTTTCAAAGTGATTTACCTGAGCCAGAAATGTCGTAACAAGCGCTAGAATACACCTAATTTATGACCCACTGTAGAGCAGGTTCATACATCAGGCGCATTCTAGCCTATTATTAGGCGCAGGAAATTTGGCATATTAACGCCAAATTTCATGCATGTTGACCTTTATCCTAATCTTGATCTGGAGCATGACTTGTGTAATTTTCTTGATTCATATTGAATCTAAGCAAATAAATATGTTTTCCTTGTAGACGATAGAGAGATTTCTTGAGGATAAAACATAACCTTTACTAAATAGGACATTATAAACAGCTTAGTCCCCTATAAAATCTCTACACTTACCCGGATGACTGATCCTACCTTGCAAAAACAGGAAGCCCCCCCCACCAACAAGAGCAACCCTGACCGCAACCTAACCCTAAACCTCCATCCTACTGTGTCCATACAGTCACAGATGAACATATGAAGTATATAACTGAGCACAATTAGGCCATGTTCACCCGGCTTATTTGGACATGGTTTTTGACAAGGTTTTCAGAGCGTTTCCACACCCAAAACCTCGCCCAAAACCTCGCCTGAAACACGCTTCTTCAGAAGAGGTTCTAGAGCCGTTTCTGGGCGAGGTTTTGGATGAGGTTTTCGACGAAGTTTACACCCATACAAATTAATAGCCAGGACAAAAAACGCGCCCAAAACTCGCCCAAAACACACTTCAAGTATTGACATGACACTTCCAAAGAAGCGTGTAAAAAACTCGTCGTGTGTGAACTACAACAAGGTTTTACATAGGGATCAATGAAATGAACTGGGGGCGTTTTGGAAGCGTTTTGGGCGAGGAAACGCTCCGAAAAACTTGTCCAAAACCACTTCCAAATAAGCCGTGTGAACGTGGCCTAAGACTGGGTTCACATCTGTGTCCAAGGTTCCGTTCGGAACCTCTGTCAAGGGGTGAAAAACTGACCCAACAGGATCTGTTCACTACGGACACCTGCGGCGCCTGACGGACCCTATTCATTACAATGGACACATTGGGTTTCCGCTGTGGTGTTCATTGTTGAGACGGAAAAAATAGTGCAGCACTATTACAGACACCACCGTGGAAACCCGACGGGCCCACTGTAATTAATAGGGTCCCTCGGGTGCCATGGGTGTTCTTAGTGAACGGATCCAATGGGGTCAGATTTTCATCACTGTGACAGAGGATCTGAACAAATCTTCCAATGCAGATGTGAACTATAGAGTAAGTCCACACAGCACGGTGTTTCAGTCGGTTTTTTAGATGTTTTTCTGATTTTCTGAAATCCGACCTTCAACCTTCCTCATAGACTTCAATGGAAAATCCTGACAGTCGGATTTAAAATGTTCAGAAACCATCTAAAAAACTGTTCAATAATTAGGGGGATCTGAATCCAAAGTTTCAGTCTCATATAGAGGCGGCGTCCGTTTACCTGTTATTTAATGACTTTGTACATGCTATTGTTTTTATCCCGATGAAGTGATTCTGTGAACACGTGAAACGCGTTGATTTTAAATAATTTTAATTCCCTATCAGTGCTAATAAACTGACCCATTATCCGGTAGTGTCATTTATAGTAATGCACCTAGGGCGACATGTATGAAGGAAGGCTTGTCAAAGTGAATCTCATTTTCAGTGTATAATGCGCCTGATGCATGAAAGTGTTTTTTTTTTGTGTGTTCATAAATGGAGTCTAAAGTTCAACGCACCTCGCCTGTGTTTTAGGCACATTACGGAATACGCCTAACATGAAAGTAATGCGCCTAACATTTATTAAGGTTATAGATAGGCTGGAAATAAGAGAAGTCATAAGAAGAGCATGTCAGTGACTAGAAACTATGGGACTGATCCTGCTTGGTGAACCACAGATCCCAGCAAGACCTGTGCTGTGCTGGCTCTTGCTGTATGTAGAATAAAGGGTGAGAGCAGCAAAAATACATTTAATGTAGTAAAAATTTTAAATATAAAAATCTAAACAACATCATCAGTGGTTATTTAATGTAAAATTAGTTTTAGATTCTATTACATTTAAATACATTTTATAGGAGATATTTTTATATTTTTGGGACATTATATATTTTTATATAAATTTTATATTATAATATTTTTCATTAAATTTAAATAACTAAATTTTATACAGTTTGATAATTATCAGAAATCACTTTTTATTATTGCACTGGTGTAAGTTGAGAAATATTGGACATTTTATGCCCTTTATAGCAAATCCAGCTCCATTGCGCCTCCTCAGGCTCTGGCAGAGCACATTGACATAGGTCTGCCTGTCCGAACAGTAATGCGCCTGGTATTGCCGAACCACATTCATATAAGTGTCTAATATTACGAGTGTGGTGCGACGTCCCCAGAACACCCCCCTCACGTTCGGTGCATTAGAAAGTGTTGAATCTTACGAACAATGCACCTAACACATTCATTAGGTGCATTAGACATCATAGCCGCTCACTTAGGCGCATTTTACACCAGAAAAAGGGTGAAAAACCCGATCATACAGGTCGCCCCTAGTTTTTAAGTGCCTTATTTACTTCCAGCTAATTTTGTTTGACCAAGGATCAAAATCATTCTCTTTTCCTGTATTTATAACATGATCATTTCTTATATTTTCTTGCCTCGGAGACCCGTGTGCGCCGCAGCCCTGATAGAATTGGAAGATCGGCTGCTGGAACTTCTAGACGTCTGTACTCAGCGCGTTGTAGCAATTATCTGCACCACACAGGGGGAGCAGCGTCTTGTACCCTTTGGAGCTAACCTGCTGATATAAGCACAGGGGGGAACGCTCTGTCTCTATTTTCTTCTGTTACAGCCCAAGAATATAGATCAAATGGCTGAAAAACCTGAAATCAATGGAACAGCAACGACAGATTACAGAGTCCAAGATATAAGTGTAGATAATATACTGTATCTGCAGGGAATGTATGTGGTGTGTACAGAACAATTTACAAGTCATCTTCCACAAGTGAGATAAGGAGCAATAATTCAAAGTGAAACTAAAAAATCTCCGTTGCAGACTCGTGAAGAAGCAGCACGACGGTTTTCTATGGCAGAAGGTTTTGGAAATCATTTAGGATTTGCAGCTAATTTTCACAAGAAGTGAGAGAATCTGAGGGAAGGATCTGGGCTGCAAATGGACGTCAGAGAGAAATGCGTCGTCCTCCTGCTCTTCTGTCACACAGGTCAGTGTCATTCCCGTCCCTTGGGTAACGTGTGATATGTAGGTAAGAATACAGAGCTGATATATATATATATGGGACTAATGACAGATTTCAGAGGGTTCAGCTGACAGTGGACAGTTGGGGAAGTTAAAGGGGGCTCCCACCAGGAACTTTGATGGTGAATTGATAGGTACTGAAACCAGCTCTGGGACCCACATCGATCTCAGCAACGGCCCCCGGAACTATCCATAAAGAACAGAGAGACAGTCAGGTTTGTGCCCAACGCTCCATTCTGTTCTATATGGGAGTTCCCAGTACAGGGGAGCGCTGTGTTCTCCATTCTGTTCTATGGGAGTTCCCAGTACAGGGGAGCGCTGTGTTCTCTCCATTCTGTTCTATGGGAGTTCCCAGTACAGGGGAGCGCTGTGTTCTCCATTCTGTTCTATGGGAGTTCCCAGTACAGGGGAGTACTGTGTTCTCCATTCTCCTCTATGGGAGTTCCCAGTACAGGGGAGCTCTGTGTTCTCCATTCTGTTCTATGGAAGTTCCCATTACAGGAGGAGCGCTGTGTTCTCCATTTTGTTCTATGGGAGTTCCCAGTACATGGTGGAGTACGTGTGTTCTCCATTCTGTTCATGGGAGTTTCCATGTTTACAGGGCCAGACCCTGTGTGTTCTTCATTCTGTTCTATGGGAGTTCCCAGTACAGGGGAGCGCTGTGTTCTCTCCATTCTGTTCTATGGGAGTTCCCAGTACAGGGGAGTGCTGTGTTTCTCTCAATGATGTTCCGTGGGATGTTTTCCATGTACAGGGGAGCGGTGTGTTCTCCATTCTGTTCTATGGGAGTTCCCTGGTACAAGGGAGCGCTGTGTTTCTCCATTCTGCTCTATGGGAGTTCCCGGTACAGGGTGGTAGCGCTCGGGTGGTTTCCATTCTGTTCTATGGGGGTTCCCGGTACAAGGGAGCGCTGTGTTCTCCATTCTGCTCTATGGGAATTCCCAGTACAGGGGAGCGCTGTGCTCTCCATTCTCTTCTATGGGAGTTCCTAGTACAGGGGAGAGGTGTGTTCTCCATTCTCCTCTATGGGAGTTCCCGGTACAGAGGAGCGCTGTGTTCTCCATTCTGTTCTATAGGAGTTCCCAGTAAAGGGGAGTTGTGTGTTCGAACGTATTGAGAACTCCAATAGAACAGAATGGAAAGTCGCATGCAAGCGTGACTGGCTCTCTGTTCTGAGTCAATACTTTTAGGGTCCTGTTCTGAAGAGAAGGTGCGGGTCCTAGACAGTGTTGGACTGGTGTGGCTGAGGCCCACCAGTGGAGTTGCTACTTGGAGCTCACCAGTGAAGCTAATTCTTAGAGTCCACCATTGGAGATGATTCTTGCGACCACAAGTGAAGTTGATTCTTGGGGCCACCAGTGGAGCTGATTCTTGGGGCCCACCAGTGGAGCTGATTCTTGGGGCCACCAGTGGAGTGGATTCTTGGGACCACCAATGGAGCTGATTCTTGGGGCCCATCAGTGGAGCTGAGTCTTGGGGCCCCCAGTGGAGTTGATTTTTGGGGCCCATCAGTGGAGCTGAGTCTGAGGGCCCACCAGTGGAGCTGATTCTTGGGGCCCACCAGTGGAGCTGATTCTGGTGCCCCACCAGAGGAGTTGATTTTTGGGACCTACCAGTGAAGTTGATTCTTGGGGCCACCAGTGGAGTAGCTTCTTGGGGCACACCATGGAGTTGATTTTTGGGGGCCCACCAGTGGCGAGATTCTTGGGGCCACCGTAGAGTTGTTTTGGGGCCCACCAGTGGGTTGATTTTGGGGCCCCCCAGGGGGAGTTGATTCTTGGGGCCACTAGTGGAGATGATTTTTGGGGCCCCCAGGGGAGTGATTTTTGGGGCCCAGCGTGGAGATGATTTTGGGGGCCCCCAGTGATTGATTTTGGGACCACCAGTTGAGTTGATTCCTGGGGACCACCAATGGGGTTTGTTTTTTTGGGGGGCCCACCGTAGAGATGTTTGGGGCCCCCCGGGAGTTGTTTTTTGTGGTCCACCCTCAGCTCAGTAAAAGCACTACACTTTAAGATACACAAGTATTGAAGATTTGAAAATTCCTTCCTTTTTGCAACAGAAAACCACTTTTATTATGCCCGGCCTCTGGCTCAACCCAACCAAGCTTTTTTTACTCCTTTATTTGCTGTTGTAGATATACTGCTGTAGGCTCAGAGCTTGTCCTCATTCCTGTTTGTCCCTTTTCCCTTTTTTTCTTTTTTTTAAATGAACCAAATCAGTTTAAAAGATGGGCTCCCTTGGGTTTTGACATCTTGGGGGTTATGGTGGAATTTTTTGCAGCTTTGGGTTTTTCCCTTCAGACTTCCTAGGCTGTTTTACCTATAAACCATTTATTTTACTAACTTTGTTTTTTATGAATTTTTTTGCAATTTATATCTGTGAGTGGAAAGTCCCAGTTATGTCAAAATTTTACAAAAATAAAGTCATGTAGAAATAAAGCAGGATCTCACCCCCCTGCAGTGCTGTCGTTGGGGTCAGGGGGGGGAGGGTTACGGCCCAAATTCAAAGTGGCATTTTTGTTTTTTTAATGCCAAAAATGCAAAACCCCAAAACAAAATGTGCATACTTTTTTGTAACCCCCCAAATTTTTACTCTGCTCCAACTTAGTTTAATTACAAGCCTACTTTTCCCACTGTGGTTTGACACGTAATGCAT
>JAODAL010019860.1:0-70931 GCA_025379985.1 Phyllomedusa bahiana | reverse complement strand
CGTATGGGAATCCAATGAAGAGACACGGAAAAGCACACGTGTGGCCACTTCTGTTTCCTGTGGCCAGCTGCCTGGAGGTAACGTGATAGGAATGCCCCTTGACAATAGTGATAGCTGCTAACTCATGAAGCTGTACTGAATGTCCCAGTGTCTACCGGTCTTTGACTAAATTTGGTAAAAAACTGGTTATTGGAGGGGTAGATATTTCAAGGATGTTGAGGGTGGTCATAAAGGGCGACATGTATGAAATTTGGCGTTTACACGCAAATGACATGCACATAATAATAGGCATAGAATGCACCTGATTTATGAACTCGCGCTACAGCAGTTCATAAATCAGGCGCATTCTAGCACTCGGGCAACATTTGAAAGTGCTCTACCTGTTCCAGCAGTAATGAGCCTAGAAATGCCATAGAGAAGCTATAAACATGTAGCTTCTCTATGGTTCTAGTGCGCCCTGCCTCCCTACCCCCACCCCCCCCCCCCCCCCCGCCTTCCCCCGAGATCGGGCGCATTACAAATTACTGCGGGCGCTAAGTAATGCATCTGATAATGGTGTGCGGGACATTTAAACATGTAGTGAACAGGGCTGCACCTGATATCAGACTGAAAAGATGCCACATATCTGGCGCAGCCCCGTTCATACATGTCGCCCTTAGTCTATGTGCAAGTATGTACTAAAAGACACGTCGGGATTGCTGAACTGACATCTTTTAAGGAGTGTCCTATCCTGATCTATCCAGGTTGTAGGTGGTTCCCTGCCAGCCTCAGGGAACGGCACAGGTGCGGCTTTCTCGGCTCATCTGTATGAGAGTTATGTATACAATAAAGCGCACTCCCTCGTCTGTATTGGGAAATCCCATAGAAGAGAACACGAAAAAGCGCACGTGTGGCCACTTCTCTGTTTCCTGTGGCCAGCTGCCTTTAACCTGGAGGTAACGTGATAGGAATTCCCCTTTACAATAGTGATAATTGCTAACTCATGAAGCTGTACTGAATGTCCCAGTGTCAACCGGTCTTTGACTAAATTTGGTAAAAAAAAATGGTAATTTGAGGGGGTAGATATTTCAAGGATGTTGACTGTGGTCATAAAGGGCGACATGTATGAACGGGGCTGCGCCAGATCTCTGGTGTCTTTTCAGTCCGATATCAGGCGCAGCACCATTCATACATTTTTAAATCTCCCGCACGCCACTCCGGTGTGCATTACAAAAGGCCTGCGGTGCTTTGTAATGTGCCCAATCTCGAGGGGCTTGCGGGAGGCGGGGGCGCACTAGAAATGCAGCGAAGCTACATATTTGTAGCTTTGCTATGGCATTTCTGGGTGCATTACAGCTGGAACAAGTATAACACTTGGTATAACACAGTGGTTTACCTGATCCGAACTGTCGCCCGAGCGCTGGAATGTGCCTGATTTATGACCCATTGTAGAGCAGGTTCATAAATCAGGCGCATTCTAGACTTATGTTAGGCGCATTAAATTTTTCGTGTTAACGCCAAATTTTATACATGTCGCCCAAAATGTCATATTTACGTCAACAAATTCTTTACCATGCTAAAAATGTGAGTTCAGTCCTTGTGAACTCCTGTACAGTATTCAGAGCTCTACTAAATTATATTCTGCTGAAGGTAATCTGGCCATAGGTAAGTTAATTGTCAACTGAAAGAGCTATGGTCTACAATAACAATGGCCAACTACTGCAATGGACGGCGGAAAAGTAGTGGTAACAACAGTGTTACTTAGTACTGTATCTGTACTTGTCTTTGAATTCCATGACTTCTCCACCATAAACGTGCCCATTTCCAGGTTACATTATTTTGTGTTTCTCTACTTCAGGATGTGCAGAATAAAATGCGGGAATCCATCCGAGGGGTCGGAGATGAATATGTAACAACTTCATTTGCTGCACAAGCTAAGGTACGTGTTGCCATTGTGCACAGAATCTGTGTCCACTATGGCACCACTGATTTCAGTGTGGCCAGTCAGCAAAATTTTGAGGGTAGTTTCTAGTTTAAAAAGAATATTTATGTTTTTGGTAAGACGAGCCCTGGTTGATATCTGCATTGGAGATTCAGTTCTTAACCTCTGTTGCAGAGATGGAACCAGACCCATTTTAAAACGGACACCAGTGGCGCCCGATGACCCCCGTTGACTACCGTGGTGTCTCTTGTTTTACCGAAAAAATATAGCGTAGCTTGCTGTGCTAATTCTTCCGTCATCCCTGACTGAAGTTGTGACAGAAGTTCTGAACAGTAAAAAACAAAAATGGAGGAAGCACCACTAGTGACTTGGGGGTTCGCAATTGAGGTAAAATCCTATATTCGAGATAATCCTATTTTTTTTTTTTTTTTTTTAAAATACAATTAAGGTTTTGACCATCCTACAGGCAGTTTTTTGGTGGTGGTTGACGTAATGAGTTTGTACACGTCCATTAATCATGAAAATGGCTTAAAAAGTGTAAAGAAGGTCTTGGCTCGCACCCAGTACTCTGATGAGTACAGGGAGTTTATCATTGATCTATTGCAGATTATCTTAGCATGTCATTTCTTTTTTGTTTGATGGGGATTATTATTTACAGTTGAAGGGGACTGCAATGGGGTCAAATATAACCCCTACATATGCCAATATTGTAACTATCTGCTTCCTACATTTTGTGTTGGGCTCAGACTCTTGGAAACATTTTTCACACTGCTTTGTAGCCTGTTTTTTCTTATATCGCGCTGTTTCCAGTTGTGCTCGTTTATGTATGCAGAATACAGAATGAACAGAACCTCTGATACAAGTGTGTAGAGTGCCTAACAAATCTGGAGCAATCCTTTGTTATTCCTCATGAAAATGGATGACTATATTGACAACTGCTTGTATTGGGTGTCTCCCTCCATAGTCTGAATATGCCACCACTGAGTGGTTCGTGTCAGATTATTTAGGGACACACAGTTTTGATAACCACCAGTTATCTTTGGAGTCAATATTTTTAGGAGCAGTAACAGGAATGGCACAACGCAGAGATTGAAGAGATGCTTCAGCGTTGTTGTTTTATGGGAAACGCCAGCATTTAATAACAGACATGTCGGAAGGGCATTTTTTTTTTTTTAAACTTCCTAGTGAATGGCACGATTAAAAAGTACATCTTGTCCTATAAAACACAAGCCCTCATACATCTATGTCGATGGAAAAATAAAGTTATGGCTCCTGGAAGGCAGGATGGAAAAACCAATGTGGCGTAAACAAAAGTCCCCAGAGAGGGAAGGGGTTCATCCTCTCGTTTTGTCGAAAACACGGCTGAATTGATCATACAAGTGTATAGTGGGAGCAGGAGGAATAGCTGCCGACTGATTGAGTGTTTAACTGACCGCTATAGAAGGTGTGTGGCCCCCTTTGACATACATCCTTGGCAGGTATATCTGTATCTGCACAGGGTCTGTTCATGGACGTCCCTGTCGTGTACTTTGGGAGCAGGGCAAGAAGCTGTTATACTGAAGAATCCCTTTAATGTGGCGGTATAGTTTCCATAACCAATACCATCTGTCCTGTTCAACTTGCAGGGGTCCATTATGTGTGCACTGCACAGACTGGGTGTATATTGGGTTCCTGTTAGGTTTGCTCAGATATAGTAATGCCATATGTAGAGTTAACCACATCTCTTTCATGTGACTGGAACCTGCAATGCACAACTTTACATACCTACTATCCATAGGGGACATATTTTAACCCTTTAACGACCGTCCGCCAACTTTTGACGTCACTGCAGACATCGTGGTTTGTGGCACCCGGCGCCGAAGCGCAGCGCTGTGGACAGAGCTGTCCTTCACAGCCTTTTTTCCAGCGCAGCCTCTGCAAGTGCGGGGGAGTGGAGGAAACCCTTTGATTGCTGCGGTTCTTGTCAGCCTTTGTTTCACCCATACACCCTAATAGATTGTAAGCTCTTGCGAGCAGGGCCCTCACACCTTGTGTCTCATTTGTCAGTAGCTTTTTTATAATGTAATGTCTGGTTTGTCTGTGCTTATTCCCTCTATATTGTAAAGTGCTGCGGAATATGTTGGCGCTATATAAATAAAGATTATTATTATTATTATTATTATTCCCCTGCTCTGTCGGGTGATCAGGACTCCTGGTGACCCGACAGAGCATGGGTAACAGCTGCACAATCAACCCTGGGGACCTAGACTAGCCACCTGGCTTTCTGTGTAAGAAGCCAGCAATCAGGGCACACTGTGTGCTGCCCTGACTGCTGCCTGTGTCAAACTGACACAGGTTATTATGTATATGAATATGCTAATACATTACTAAGTGGACAACAAATGTAAAACAGTTATCCCTTCATGGGATGTAAAAAACATAGTGTAGAAAAAATAAATAAAATAAAAATATTTAATAAAATAAAAAATAATTGTGCATACTTTATACACACACACAAAAAAGTCCTACACATATTAGGTATCCACATGACCCTAATGACCTGTAGAATTAAGTTATTAAAGAGAACCTGTCACATAGATTATGCCCCCCTTGCTGAGGGCAGAACAAGGTAGTGTCAGACCTGCTGTTTCCAGCACTGTGTCCCTTATTCTGTAAGATGCTGTAGTTTTCGTGTATTTAATACTCAAATCTGCAGTTTTCAGCCAGAAGAGTCCTTCAAAGAGTCAGTTTTTTTCAAACCCCGCCCACCTGAGGCTAGGCCCGCCCACCTCAACTGATAAACCTCTTTGAATAGGTAGAAACATGTGAATAACTGTTGGTGGGCGGGGCTAACACCTACTCATAAATAAGATTTGAAGGGTAAATCTCTAAAACTGCAACATCTTACAGAATAAGGGACACAGTGCTGGAAACAACAGGTCTGACACTAGTTTGTGCTGTCCTCAGCAAGAGGGACAGGTTCCCTTTAAGAGTGAAATGTGAATGGTGCAAGAAACAAAAAATCGAAAAAAATTCTGCAATAATTTATAAGTGAACTTAAACTATTCCCCCAAAAAGTACAACTTGTCCCGAATAAAACGCGGCCTCATACAACTATTTATATTGAAAAAAATAAAAAATATTACGACGTTGAAACGCAAGGAAAAAAAACTAAAAAAAACGTGCTGGTCATTAACTACTTTTCAGGCGCTCGGCTTAAGATTTTAAGGGCCAGACCTAAGGCTACTGCCATTCGTGAGCTGGACGACCCTGCAGTCTGACTCTAGCTGAAGCTACGTATACAGTGATTTAATGTGTTTTTATGACTCGCATATCTTCTTTATTTCCTGTGCTTCAGGATTTCCTCCCAGCTGACATCCAGGTTCAGTTTGCTGCCAGCAGAGAGCTGATCAGGAACATCTTCAACAGCTTCTACAAACTGCGGGATCGTGCAGAGAGGATGGCAGCACGGGCCATTGATAGTGCTACCGATCTTTTGGGCTTTGGAAAAGAACTAAGGTACAGCGGTCCAAGTGAAATGCATTATTAAATGTCAGGCTCAGCTCAATGGTGTACTTACCCATTGAGCCAGGGGATTCTGCTGCTATAAATCCTTCAAGGGAGAGGTCAAGAGAGAAACGGCTGCCCCTGCTTTCCTGTCATAGCTGGTATCTGCATTTGGAGGAGGAGACAATGGCATGAAGATTTTTACAGCTGTCACTGAAATCCGTACAAGCTGTGTAAATCCATGCACCATTTAGCTAGAAAATAGCCCTTTAGAACTGTCTGGATTGCTGCATTGCCTGTTAACAATAATACCACACTTTATCATCTTAGTCACCGTTACAGAGCATCACCTTGTAACTCAGGGGTGTCAAACACCTTAGGCTCTCATCTGATCTGCAGCCCACAGGAAACTTCTGAGACATCCTCGGGGATGTGGAGTCCTGATATAACAGCCAGAACTGAAGTTTACTCCGATCCTGGCTGTTTAACCCCTTAGATGCTGCAGTCAGTGGCGATCACCGCATGTAAGGGATTTGACAGTAGGAGATAGCTCCCTGTTTCCTCTAACAGCAATGTGATCACGGGGTGTTGCAGGCTGCTTTGACTGCGTCGTAGGCCTGCCAGGCCCTGAGGCAGGGACCGACATGATGATTGACAGCTACATATTACATTGCAGTACAGTCATATACTGCAAAATATTATGACAGCAATCAAGCTCCATCCAGTCCCATATTCTGACACGTAAAAAAAGGGGGAAAAAAATGTGTATAGATATATATATATATATATATATATATATATATATATATATATCTGACAATACATACGGCTGGTTCCTATCCCACCACAGCCAGGTATCCTTGGTGGCTTGTTGCAAATACAACTCTGTTATAACTTCACCTAGTGACAAAAACAGGCAACTACCTGTAGTCGCTCTGCCACAATATATTATTTTCAGTAAAAGATGCACACCAACCTTTCCCATTCTAAATGCAAGAAAAAAAAATTGGCATACCGTATATACACGAGTATAAGTCGACCCGAGTATAAGCCGAGGCACCTACTTTTGCCACAAAAACCGGGAAAGTTTATTGACTCGAGTATAAGCCTAGGGTGGAAAATGCAGCGGCTACTGGTGAATTTTAAAAATAGAAACAGATACCAATAAAATTACATAGGCAGTTTAATGTCCCCCATAGGCAGGTATAGGCAGTTTAATGTCCCCCATAGGCAGGTATAGGCAGTTTAATGTCCCCCATAGGCAGGTATAGGCTGGTATAGGCAGTTTAATGTCCCCCATAGGCAGATATAGGCGGATATAGGCAGTTTAATGTCCACCATAGGCAGGTTATAGGCATGTATAGGCAGCTGTATGTCCCCCTAGGCAGGCTATAGGCAGGTAATTGCTCCCATAGGCAGGTAATAGGCAGGTATAGGTCCCCCTAGGCAGGCTATAGGCAGCTATAGGTCCCCCTATGAGATGAGATCCTGCTGCATCCAACACGCATCCAACCACACAGCTGCCTCAATGGATGCAATTTTCGGATCCGGAACGGATCCAAAATCGGATTCAAAAACGCCGTGTGAGCAAACCCTTATATCGATTGTGAAAGTACTGCAGCTGTTAACTAAACTAACAACACACAGATGATACACTGTTCCTGCCTTCTATTAAGCACATTGAGTAAACATCCATGCTGCAGGGAGAAAAAGTAAATTAACTTCTGTGTTTGGGCATGTTCATACGGTGTCTTTGGGGCGTATAGTAGTGCGTACTGTGCGTGCCTTTGCGTACTTCTAAAACGCTCTGTGCCGACTCCAATAGAAGTGACGTGTCAATGAGGGCTATGAATTACCATATTTGCAGGGTGTATTTTGGCGTATTGCAGCACAATCCTCCGCTGAAATATGCCTTGCAAAGACGCCGTGTACACACCCTTAAGGTGGTGTTCCCATCATGCACTTTGATGGCATATTGATAGGATATTCCATCAAAGTCTGAGAGGAGTGGATCGTTTTCTTTACATCGAGCGGAGATCTCTCAAGGAATCTTCCTCCTCACATATGGAAACACACTGTGTCTCCTTATATGTGCCAAAATGAGCTTTGTGCTAATGACTTCTCTAAGAGTTAGGCCCCGTTCACACGGCGGTTTTGGCCGCGGGTTTTGCCGCGGCACTCGCCGCGGTTCCAGCGGCCGAAGCCTCGTCGATCCTCGCCGCAAACTCGCATCTCCCGACACGGGTTTGCGGGCTGGGCGTGGCCTCGGCACGAGTGGGGCGTGGTTAGGGGCGCGGCTTGCGCTGAGGGTTTGCCCCCATGCAAATTAATAGCAGGGGACAAAACTCGAGCCGCGGCCCACCGCGCGCGACGCCACCGCGCCGCCGCGCAGAGCACTCCCTGTCAAAAATTGACAGGAGAGTTCTCCACACGCGCAGGTTTGTCCGCGGCGTGTAAATATTAACGCGGTTTCCCATAGGAAACCATGTTAATAAACTAGGCGTGATTTGGCCGCGGAAACCGCGTCGGAACCCGCGGCCATAACCGCGGCCAAACCCGCTGTGGGTTAGTAGCTGGGACGGATTCCAGCCGTACTGCAGTGCAAATACGGCGCGCAATACGGCTGCAATCCGTGCCCAAAATAAGCCGTGTGAACGGCCCTTTAATTTAGCAAAAAATAATTCAATTAAGAAAAGGAAATTGGAAATGTGGGTTTTACAGGCGATTTGCCCACTAAATAACGACACCCAATTATTAATGTGATCTGCACGGCCATCTTTACTGTGATTTGCGGCCTTGCTTCAGTCTCTTTTGTGGTGAACTCGTTGCCATCACAAAATGATCATCTTGTATGTTAGTCCGTTAACACTTGTGCCATGGAGCTGTTCTGGTCAGTGCAAGAGCTTGTAACCTATGTCCCATTTGGCACAATTCTGCCTTGTATTATGACATGACATTTGCAGAAATGTGTCAGCAATGATCTTGCTATACGTTGTAGATCAGAGGTGTCAAACTCAAATGCAGAGTGAGCCAAAATGAAAATCTTGGGCAAAGTTACAGGTCATCCTTGATATTTATTGAAAAAAATGTTTAAAAATTAAAAAATGTATGAAGTTTTTGCAGCCTGATCACCAACCAGTTAATAATCTTCAGGACTGTATCTACCACTGAGCAAAACAAAGGGTTAATATATACTGTGCAGCTGTATGTGCTCTATGTCCTACTATGTCATTGCCTTCTGTGTTGCTGCATCATGACAGACCTCTGTTTTTTCCCTCAAGTGCTTGTCTCCCCCACTGCATTATGTCCTGGTATGCTCTTAGGGCAAGAGAAACAGTCCAGAACCCACTATATTTGTACTGGCCGTAGTCACTTACTCTCTGCCTCCTGTGGTCTGTGCACGGTGTGGCTTCTCCGTTTGGAGTACCCAGCTGCCTGCAGAGATGCTGGGGCTGAGATGGAGCTGTGAGCTCCTCTTATTTTATTAGTCGTCCCGTTGTGCCTTCTCAGTTGTCTGAGTTGTTTCTTCTTCCACTTGTCCCCCTTTTCTGCTCGACTGAGTGAGAGCAGTGTAATGACAGCTCCTGGCTTCTTCTTCTCCTGTGTACTCTGCCTTGCTGTTACTTGTGGGCCAAATACGATTACACTGCGGGCAGGATTCGGTCCGGGGGCCTGAGTTTAACTCCCATGCTTTAGATAAATGTCAGCTGAACCTACCAACAGTAATGGAAGACAGCAGCACTTAAAACATTTAGCTCTGATGGTGCACATCTCTTGGGACTTGATCCAAATGTCCCTTGTAAAACCAATGCATCGTTCCAAGTGAAAAGCGTTTTTGTCAATGCAGCTGTTTTCCCTCTCTTGCCCCTTTCTCTATGATAAGGACGCCTGGGCGTGCATGTTGATGGTAGAGTCAGTGGAGTATGGTAGGACCAGCTTTAGAAACAGCTTTACAACTAAAATTGCAGTTACCTTAAGCAGATCCTTTTGGACTGTACTATGTGTGATCACTATGCAGCCTTCTTCTCCTCTGTAGTGCCTTGGGCTCTGACACTACTCCTCTGCCTTCCTGGGCGGCTCACAGCTCTTGGGGTGCATTGAAGCAGGCTCTTAAAGGGCTGTCTGTGGAGTTCACTGTACTTGCAGACAAGGCCGCACAGCAGGTAACTATTACTATAATTTAATATATGTTATTTAATGCAGAGATGGTTAGAGATATGTACTTTCTGTATAGGGAACCTGTCGCATGGTTTTTGCTGTCCTAGCCAAGAGCAGGATGTGATGGAGGGAGAGAAGCTGAGCTCTGATATATAGGATTATATGATAGAGGAGAAGAGCTGAGCTCTGTGATATATAGGGTTATATGATAGAGGAGAGAAGCTGAGCTCTGTGATATATAGGGTTATATGATAGAGGAGAGAAGCTGAGCTCTGTGATATATAGGGTTATATGATAGAGGAGAGGAGCTGAGCTCTGTGATATATAGGGTTATATGATAGAGGAGAGAAGCTGAGCTCTGTGATAAATAGGGTTATATGATAGAGAGGGACTGAGCTCTGTGATATATAGGGATATATGATAGAGGAAAGAAGCTGAGCTCTGTGATATAGGGTTATATGATAGAGGAGGGAAGCTGAGCTCTGTGATATATAGGGCTATATGATAGAGGAGAGAAGCTGAGCTCTGTGATATATAGGGCTATATGATAGAGGAGAGAAGCTGAGCCTGTGTCTACAGTATATCAGTTATTATATAAAGGAGGGAAGCTACCTCTGTGATATTAAAGGGTTAATAGGATAGAGGAGAGAGCTAGCTGTGATATATAGGGTTATATGATAGATAGAGAGCTGAGCTCTGTGATATATAGAGTTATATGATAGGAGAGAGCTGAGCTCTGTGATATATGGGTGAGATGATAGAGGAGAGAAGTGACTCTGTGATATAAGTGATATGATGGAGAGAAAGCTGAGCTCTGGATATATAGGGTTATTGATAGAGGAGAGAAGCTGAGCTCTGTGATATATAGGGTTATATGATAGAGGAGAGAAGAGCTATAACTACTGTAATGACATTTTATTCTACAAGGAATAAGCTTTATTTCCTAAAACTGAAGTGATCTTTCAGAAAGGTATTCCCATCTGATAAAGTGTTATCACATCTCTGTGACCTGTAGGGATCTGATCTCTGGGACCTCACCCCAACTGCGAATGTAGGACTGCAGCGCTGTCGCGCCCCCATCAGTTATAAAGCAACAGCATATCCTTGTCCTATCCCTTTATACGCTGGGACTACCCCTTTAATGTTTTTAATTGCTCATTTCTAGGGGAAACTTGAAGAAATTGATGTGGTGGAAAAGTTGAATCTGTTCTTGGATCTTCTTCAGTCTTACAAGGTTAGTGACAGCAGCCGAGCTGTGGATGCTTCATCCTTTGCTTGTTATAGTGGTATATAATACATGAGATCTCTGATGTGTGCAGGATCTGTGCGAGAGGCATGAGAAGGGGGTATTGCACAAACACCAGAAAGCTCTGCACAAGTACAGCCTGATGAAGAGGCAGATGATCAGCGCCACCGTGCAGAACAAGGAGGCCGAGTCGGGGGAGCAGCTGGAGTCTCGCATTGTTGAGGTAAGCTTATATACTGGGTCCTCAACATACAATATCTATTGGTTCTGGGACGACCATTGTATGTTGAAACCACAACTCTATGGAAAACTGGTAATTGGTTCTGAAACCCTAAAATGTCGCCAAACATAATGCAAAATGAAGCTATATATACATACATACACACCAGCATATTCTGCAGCACTTTACCATGTTTCCCCGAAAATAAGACACCCCTGAAAGTAAGACATAGCAGAGATTTTGTATAATTCCCTACTATAAGGCACCCCGCCCCCCCCCTCTCCCCCCTCAAATAAGACATAGCGGAATTCGAGGGTTGAAGGACCTGTGCAGGGAGGTCATGTGACTGATGTCACCACAGGTCCCAAAAATCCAAAGGAGAGTAGACAGAAAGTACATGTAAGTAACAGAGGGATGGGGGGGAGAACAGAGCAATGATACTGACACACACACACACATCTCACAGGATGGCTGATGAGCATGCTGGGACTTCTAGTTCTACAAGTCCCAGCATGTCACATTGAGATAAGTCACTGCAGCTGCCATAAAATGTCCTTTACATACATATATCCTATGGTTTGTGAGTCTAAACGTTAAGATATATATACACACACACTAGTATAGCATGCTATAGTTTATTCATGGAAAAGAAGACATCCCCCGAAAATAAGACATAGTGAATCTTTAGGAGCAAAAATTAATATAAGACGCTGTCTTATTTTCGGGGAAACAGGGTATAATGTGCAGGGTTTAATTACAGACAAAAACCAAACATATAGTGAAAAGCTACTAACAGATCAGACAAGAGATGTGAAAGCCCTGCTCGAAAAAGATTCCTTTTTTAGGGTGTAGGGTTGAGAAGTGTTTGATTTACATAAAAGCTGATAACTAATCCAAGTAAAGCAAATCCTTACATTTAAAATCAGAGAGAGCTGCTGGAAATGACTTTCTATTTTGAGGACAGGAACTTTTTGGCCGTGTTCACACGGCTTATTCAAGACGGAATTGCGAGCCGGATTGCGCTCGCAATTCCGGCTTGAATAAGGGGCGGGGGCGCGGCCCGCCGGCCCCATAGACTGCCATTATCCACGGCGCGTATTGTGCCTGGATAATGTGCATGTCACTTTCTCCCCGCCTGGCGGATTCGCTGAGCGGGGAGGAGTGACGGAATCCAGAGTTCTCTATGAGAACTGTGGATTACCGTAATTACTGCGACGGATTGGGGCCGCACTGCAGCGCAAATCCGGCGCGGAGTACGGCGCCACTCCGCGGCGAAATAAGCCATGTGAACGAGGCCTTTGGGTCATGGACTTTATAAACAAAGGAGTCGCTCATCCTGGCACATGTAAAGAACAGTACAGGACATGTTATACCGCATTGCACTGTAGAGAGACGCTACTAGACCGCCAATCACTGCATGCACGTCACTAATACATGTAAGAGCAGTACAGGACATGTAGTACCGCACTGTACTGTATAGAGGAACTAATAGACCACCAATCACAGCATCAACCTAAATAAAACATATAAGAGCATTACAGCACATGTAGTACCGCACTGTATTGTAGAGAGGCGGTACTAGACCACCAATCACTGCATGCACCTCACTAATACATGTAAGAGCAGTACAGGACATATAGTACTGCACTGTACTATAGAGAAGTGCTACTAGACCACCAATCACTGCATACACCTCACTAATACATGTAAGAGCAGTACAGGATATGTAGTGCTACACTGTACGATAGAGAGACACTATAGACCACCAATCACTGCAGTCTTTACAAGTAAAATGTTCATCATGACTGGTTGGATCTACCATTAATCACATGAGCCGTTGCATGGTGGAAACATTGTATCCTGAGGCCATTGTAACTTTAGGGACCACTGTATAAAAGCAAAAGGGCAATCACTACTCGAATCCCTAAAGAAGCATTTAGCTATCTTCATACAGAAAAAACTTTGAGACTCTCGTTCACATCTGATCAGAAATGTAAGCTGCCCAGACTTTCAACGGGTTCATCGGGCAATTCTATCCTATCTTACCTCTCATGAGCCAATCGGCTCTCACTGCGTCCCGCCTCATTATCAGAGAGAAAAATAAAAACACCAACCGCAAGCTCCCTCTATAAGCCTGTGAGAGTGGGGGGGACGAACAAAATGGAAGCACCCTCCTTTCCAATAGTAAAATCAATGTACACAAGTAACTAGTTTCCCACAAACATCTCTAAAAACGTATGCAACCTGGGTCCATGCAGACTACGTTATATTGGTGTACATGATTTTAATATGAAAGGAGGGTGCTCCTTTGGGTTTAAGTCTACTAGACCTGCAATCACTGCATGCACCTCACTAATACATGTAAGAGCAGTACAGGACATATAGTACTGCACTGTACTATAGAGAAGTGCTACTAGACCTGCAATCACTGCATGCACCTCACTAATACATGTAAGGCAGTACAGGGCATGTAGGACCACACTGTACTGTAGCGAGGCGCTCTAGCTGCCAATCACTGCTGCACCTCACTAATACATAAGGAGACAGTTGTAGTATACACTGTAGGATAGAGAGACGCTATAGCCACCAATCACTGCAGTCTTTACAAGTAAAATGTTCATCATGACTGGTTGGATCTACCATCACTCACATGAGCCGTTGCATGGTGGAAACATTGTATCCTGAGGCCATTGTAACTTTAGGGACCACTGTATAAAAGGACTCCACATCCACAACTGTATTTCTGACTTTAGATTAGTGGGCTGTATCCTGTTATCTGAATGTCAATTTTGCCAAGTTATAAAAAAGGAAATTTCTTTTTTGCTCATTGGCGCCCCCTAGTAAGTAATGCACTTTGTACAAGTTGTGTTTGTTGCTGATAGCATCATTGCCCGATTCACATCTGTGCTGTTATCTTTGTTTTGTAATGAGAAAATCTTGGTGATGCTGGACCTTTCTTATGACTGACACCAACGGACCCCAGTAACTATAAAAGGGTCGGCTGGATTTCTTTCATCTGAACTTAAAAAAATAAAAATAACAGCGCTGCATGTTGCGCTATTTTTTCAGTCGTTTTTGAAGGCATAAGGGACAGAGGCTTCTGACAGAACCTCCAACACAGATGTGAATTGGGCCTAAGTGGCGTATATGTGCCAGTGCTGATAACCCCTATAGTGCCCCATATGGACAGGAATAGGGAATAGCTGACTCTTGTTTTCTATCTCTTTTGTGTAACTTTTTGCAGATTGTTTCATTCTTTCACACATCCTTGGTTTTCTTAGATTTGTCTTTAAAAGCAACTTTTTTTTTCTTTCTTTCTTTTCTAGCAAGAAAACGCCATCCTGGTCATGGAGTTAAGGAATTACTTTTCCTTGTTTTGTTTGCATCAAGAAACCCAACTTATCCACATCTATCTGCCCCTCACCTCCCACATCCTCGGGGCGTTTGTGAATTCACAGATTCAGGGACACAAAGAGGTTAGTTTTATACAGATCTTCTTGTTAAAGGGGTTTTGCCAAGATCTCATTTCATGCCTCCTGCATCCAGCTCTTCAGCTCTGTGTGCTCAGAAGGAGGCGTGTGTGATTTGTTTGAATTACATATCATGTGACCCAGCAGGATGACATCTCCAGGCCTTTCCCCTCTCTAGTCAAAGAAAGGTCGGTTTATGTATAGCGCTGTGAGTAGCTACAATGTAGCCCAGAGGTAAAGTTTTGGCCTCACAGCACAAGGGTTCTAGGTTCAAATCTCTGCAGGAACCAAACTTGTGGATTTTTCTTTTTTATCAATGCACAAACCTCATTGAGGTTTCTATTCACTTATTTATTTGCACTGTTTGACTAATTACTAAGGGTGCTTTCACACAGTGTGTTTTTCGGATGCCTTTTTGTGTAGAAAGGTACAGCAGTTAATGCTGTACATTTCTGCACAAAAAACGCACCTGCGTGTGAAAGCACCCGAGGAGTACAAAGAACAGGAGTATAATGACAGCACTTGGGGTTGAACACTTGGTAGCTCTCTGAGAGGAGAGTTGATGTCTGAGCATGTGCGAACAGGACTGAGGAGCTCTCAGCCCTGGTCGTATCCCCTGGAGACGGGCTGTAAACAATGGCTCACTAAAGGAGCAGCTACAACAAAAACGGTGCAGAATTTTTAATATTGATGAATGGTGAAAATGTTAATTATTTAATCTGCAAGCTTCCCACATCAATTTTACTTTGTGGCAAAAACCTTTTAAAGTGGTTTTCTAGGATTAGATGAACATGGCTGCCTTCTTCCAGAAACGGCATCACAAAAGGTATTGCATCTGAGTCCCATTTGTTTTGTCCAGGCCAGTCTATGAAAGGAAATTGCTGCTGCTCCATGAAAATAAAAAAGTGATACTTCCTTTCCCACTCACCTCCGTTCCAGCGCTGCCTCTGCCACCGCTTTCTCTTATTTCCAGCTTCAGGCAATTGGCTCACTTGCGCTGCAGCAGTCACACGTCTTTTCCTAACATCACCATCCAATACCTTCACTTCCAAACAGTGATGTCGGGCAATGACATGACCCCTGCAGCGCACATAAGGCTTTCACTAGGAGCCAGGAGTAATCAGATGACCTGTCGAGAGCAGTCACTACTGGAACGGACGTAATTGGGGAGGTAAGTATGACTTTTTTTTTTTTCTTGGATCAGCAGAAGCAATTTTCTTTTATATATTGAACAACCCATTAATAAAGAAAAAAACATAAATTTTTTTGCTGGTAGCTACCAAGCTATTAATCCGAAGAAAATGGAGATCTACCCAGGTAAGATCTGTTTCTGGGTGGTTTAAAGAAATCTTTCATATTCAGCGCATGGAGGAGATAAGGGCAGATAGCAATCAGCACCTCGAGAAATTTAACAAGGTTTGTGTCCATTAAGGGTATGTTCACATAGCTTATTTTCGCACGTAATCGCGCGTGTACTTCGCCGTGTATTGTGCTTTATAAGCGGCGAAATTGGCGCCGCAATTACAGTAGTTTATAGCTCTCATAGAGAGCTATGGATTACCCATCGTCCCCCTCCGCATACAAAACGATTGAATTGTACGCGCAGGGGGAGAATTGGCATGTGAATTGTTAGTGGCGAATATGCGCCGTTGACAATACATATCTATGTGGTTGGCAACCCCTCCCTCCTCCCCACCACTACATTTGCTATGTGTTTGCATATTCGCAATAAAGTTTTTTGAAAAATAAAAAAAAAACAGTGCACCATACCTGTTGAAGACTGTTATTGCAGCCCAGTCACACTCGCCTTTAAAGTTTTTCAGGGAACTTGTTCCATTCGCGAGCTTTGCAATACCTATGACCTTCTGCCTAGGGCACAATTCTCTTACCTCCAAATAAAGCATCTTATACAGACTCTTACAGGGGGCACTTCCCTCTCCAACCCCACTCCTTTCGAGAGGTTGTAGAAGTCGGGGCTGTCGTCTAAAGGGCTCATCTCTAGTATTTACGCTATACTCAATGATCCCCCCCCGGACTCAGTCGTACCACCCATACATGCACAAGTGGGAGAATTTCCTGGGTCGGAAGCTTCCATATCATGTATGGCAGACCATATGGCATAGAGCGGCCACTTCTTCGATTTGCACTACATACAAGGAGAACCAATATAAGATCCTGATGCATTGGTACCACACCCCAGAGCTGCTTCATAAATTTAACCCAGCCATCTCAAGTGCCTGCTGGAGGTGTGGCGCCATTCCAGGTTCTCTAACTCATATTTTTTGGGACTGCCCGAACATCCAACTATTTTGGGTACAGGTCAGAGGGGTCCTGTCGGGAGTTTTTCACCAAGGGGTTTTGGTGGATCCTTCGGTCTTTCTTCTGAATATTTCGCTGACGGGCCTATCTAAACATGCTTCTAGGCTTCTCCTCCATATCCTCACAGCTGCCAAGTGCCTGATTTCCGCCTTTTGGAAACAGCCGCACCCCCCCGTCTCGATGTGTACACGCGGATCTGCGAAGTGCCACGCGTGGAGAGGACTCATGTCCCTTATAAATGATAAGCCTGATGTCTTTGATGCCGTATGGGAGCCCTGGCTTTCTTACTGGGAGCGATTACGTTTATAACAGCGCCTGCCCCTGCTATGAGAATGTCCCCCCCCCTCCCCCCCTCCGTATTCAGTCTTGTGCTCACCTGCCTCTGTTCTGTTTGTCTTTTGCCTCCCTTTTTGCACCGGGTTATTTGGTTTTATCCGAATGTGTTGCCTTAGGCCTTGTTATAGTGGCCGACATTGACGCTTATGTTTTGGTTTAGCTTCATCTTTTATTATTGGACTTATGGTGTATATCGTTTAATAAGCTTTCTTTTCTTGTAATTTTCCTTTATCTAAAGTTTTTCAAGACTTTTAAAAACCTCCCTACCACTTCCCATATTTACTCTTCCCCTCAACACCGTTCCAGAGCTCAACTGTCCTACACTGATGATGTCACATGATGCTGCAGCCAATCACTGACCTCTGTGGTCACATGCCTGCATGGATAACATGTGACCACAGAGGTCAGTGATTGGCTGCAGCAATATGTGATCCATAAACGTGATGTCATCGTTGAGCAACTTAAGGAGATCACTCATTCTCTGGCAGAGCTGGAATGGTGGTGATGGGAAAGGTAAGAATGGGTTCACTTTTTATTTAAGCACAGTGGAAGGTGCTAGAGAGATTTTTAAAAGTTTTGGAAAACCCCTTTAAAGGAGTGTTCTCACCAGGGAGGTGCACAGAGCCACAGCCAGCTTTAGACTTGCACTTCCTGCTTAGGCTATGGACAGGTCTACAGCAATGATT
The DNA here is from genome assembly GCA_025379985.1 of Phyllomedusa bahiana. Classification (NCBI taxonomy): domain Eukaryota; kingdom Metazoa; phylum Chordata; class Amphibia; order Anura; family Hylidae; genus Phyllomedusa; species Phyllomedusa bahiana. Next base: position 53,089 of record JAODAL010019860.1, on the reverse strand, counting down.
GGCATATCGGCTCTTCTATTCCTAGAGAAACTTGTTTATCTCCTGAAAAACGGAAATTAAAAACCGCAATGTATTTGGTAGTAGTCTTCATTTACCTTTCTTACATGTTAAAAGCTAAGAAGGGGGAAAGATCTCTCCTTGGGGAGAGCCACCAATAAATTGGTCTGTATGAGGATTTACTTGCCTATCAGACCTCACTGACTGTTTTGCATAAAGCAAAGGCTTATGGGAAAAGAGCTGAGGAGCTCCACAGCACAGTCTATTGGATGTAGTTATCCTCACATGTAACTCACAGGAGCCTTGAAATGTGAAAAGGATTTGAGCCAAACAAGTTAAGTTCATCTACAGAAAGCTGTTTTGGAGTGTTTGCCCCTCATCAGTGCAGCATAGAACTTACTGGTTGGCTGGGTGACAGACGAGAATGGCTTAGAAGGGGGAAAAATCTCTCCTTGGGGAGAGGAACCAATAAATTGGTCAGTGTGAGGGATTACTTGCCTTTCAGACCTCACTGACTGTTATGCATAAAGCAAAGACTTATGGGAAAAGGAGCTCTACAGCGCACTCTATTGGATGTAGTTATCCTCAATTCACATGTAGCTCGCAGGAGCTAATCATTGTTGTGAGAAAACCCTTCTAGGGTGTGAGTTAGCTGCAGTACCAGTCGTCACCAGGTATGGTGCTGTGTTTTTTTATTATTTTTTTTTATTAATTTCTCCTGTGGAACATAACAGATGTCGTTTTTTTTTTTTTTTTTTTTTATCCTGATATTACATTTCCAGTACATTTATAAATAGTGCTTTCCCCACTACTTGTATACGTTACCGCTTATGCGTACTGAATATTACTTTATTTCTTTGCAGATGAACCAAGTGTGGAATGAACTGAAGCCAAAGCTTAATTGTCTGTTTGTAGGATCCTCCAGCCTGGCTACTCCACCACTGTCCCCAGACGAGAGGCACTTCTTTTCTCGCTAGTATAATTTCCTGTGTGATTTACATAAATGGGACCATATGATATGTTTGTCCTAAGGGGATTCAGTAGAGTAGCTACTCGCATATACACCCACAGCAGACACTTGAATGGGTGCTGATGGTAAATGCAAAAAGCACTTCAGTAATTCATGCTTATGGATGTGAATGCCTCCTATCAGACTTAAAGGGATTTCCAGTGTGCTAAAATAGATGATGAAAATTTAAAGGGGGTTCTGTACCTTTCAAAGAAAAAAAAATGTTGCGGGTATATAGCTGATGTATTTCTTGAGACCCGTATATGATTTAACTGACTTTGGTTTGGACACCACAAAATGGTTCTAGTACCTGTAGGCAAAATGTTGATGTGCTGGAATTGGCAAAGCTTCCATTCTATTATGTGATTTGCTGTAGTCATGTTATAAGTCATAACATGGAGATCCTGAATATGCACAGGCTTGCTCTGGTGTTGCTATGGTAGCATCAGCAGACTGCTATACAGGGAGGCAATGCACAAAAGAGTCACAATATAATGGTATGTTCATACAGTGGCATGAAATCCATGTCTAAAATCTGTACTTTTCATGTGGATTTTAAACCAAGCAGAAATGCTTGAAGAAATTACATGCTTATTTTTTTTGCAAGAAATCTGCATGCATGAAAATGCAAACAATTCGTACTGCAATTTAAATCAATGGGATGTAGATTTCACACTGATTTTTCGACGTGGAAAAATACACTTGGTGAACATAAAATATATCAGATTCCGCTTTCTCTTAATGCATCTAAATTTTCCGATTTTTAACAGAGCTAATCTGCAACTCGGCTGTCCGATCCACAATCAAAAAAATTATTTTTCTTTGCGACTTCTGCACTAACATGCAGATTTTGCATTGCAATCAATGTAACGCAGTGTACAGTCGGATTTGGAGGCAGAATCCTTGTAAAAATTTGTCTTGTGAACATATTCTCAGAGTGAACCTGGAATAGAGAAACACTCATCCACATGCGGTGGACAGTCTCCTTAAAGAAACCTTAGCATGCTCTGGATTTTCAAATCCCCCAATGACAGATTTTACCCCATTCTAACATAGTGGGGCAAAATATAAAGAAAATTCACAGAATAGATATCTAGATAATTCTCTGTCGCTACACTGTGGATTTGTGATGAGATTCGGGATGGATTATTTCTGGGGAATGTGGTCTAAATACAGGCGGTCCCCGACTTACAACGTTCAAACTGTCCCCTAGTTAAAATGGAGACGTATGGGGCATGCTGGCACTTGTAGTTCCATAGCAGATAATAGCTGTGGAACGACGAGCTCCAGCATGCCACAGCAGCGCATGAGGTGAAATCTTCTTAACAGGGGCACAGACAGCAAAACAAGTGGAAAAACCCTTCCCTGCACTACCCGAAACGAAAACTTTTGTGCTGGACTTACATTTAAATATATCTTTTCCGACTTACATAAAAATTCGACTTAAGAACAAACCTAAAGTCCCTATCCGGTTCGTAACCCGGGGACTGCCTGTACTTACATTATTGCCCTAGTTTGTAGATCAGCAACCAAAAACAACTAAAAGGCATTTTAAAGATTTTTTTTTTTTAAGGTACAGAATTCCCTTAAAGGGGTTGTCAAGGTAAAAATGTTACCTTCATTTACTACTACTGCTAGAAAGTAGAGATACATACCTCCCCACTCGCCTCCGTTCTAGTGCAACCTGTGTTCGCGCTTGGTCTTCTGTGTTCACTTCCGATCGGTGACGTCGAGAAATGAAACATGACTGCTGCAGGCAATCATAAGCTGTAGCATTGCCATTTCTACTGCCAGGAAGTCAACAGAAGACCCGGCGAGAGCTCCGTCAGAGGCAGCTCTGGAATGGGGGTGTGGGGAGGTAATTATCACTTATTTGATTTTCTAGCAGCCACAGTAAATGTAAAATTTTGACAACCCCTTTAAGATGAATGGCAGCATTTCATAGAATATCCTGCATTAAAATGCAGTTGAACCTTGTGGTCTAGGTACTAGGGCTATGCAAAAGATCATCTCTAGTGATCTGCACAAGTGTGCACAGATGTGTTACCAAGAACCACTTACAACATAGCCACATGACTGCTAATGCATGACACCATCTTAATTTGCCTCCGACCTCACTTATATGTTGCTGGGACTGCAACTTAGGCTGGAGGCGACAATGCAACACAGCTTATTTGAGAACTTTCCCTTTTTCATCTGTTGTAACATTTGGAAATCCCCTTTAAAGGTATGCTCACACGGGCTAATTTCGGCGCGCATTTCGCAGCGTATTTGCGCTGTAATACGAGCGAGATGCGCCCCGAAATTACGGTAATCCATAGTTCTCATAGAAAAATATGGATTACGCCTCCTCTCCCCGCTCGTACAATACGATCGTATTGTGCATGCGGGGAGATAAGTGACTTGTCAATTACTTGTGGCGAATACGTGCCGCAAGCAATGCATGGCAACAGGGTCGGCGGGCTCCCCCCGCCTGCGGGGTTACGTGCGTGTTAGCGCGACTCCCAAAGCTCCTGGCGTAATTGTGGCCGTACTGTACGCGCCGCAATTACGCCGTGTGAACATCGCCTATTAGAAAGATGTGACTTTTTTGTTGCCGCACAGCATGTTTTCATGTGGTCTTAAAAAGCCTAAATTACATTAAAACCAAAAAAGCTATGATGTACGTTTTGGGCCAAATTGACTAAAACTGTCTAGCAGTAAGGGCGGGTGATTTGGACCCTGAATTTTCAGCATCGAAAGCACCTCAATGCAGCACTTTTCAGACAAGGATTTGATCAGGTTTTTGACATGGTTTTCAAACACCATTTTTTTTCTAAAACACCCATACAAATTAATAGCCAGGGAAAAAACACTGCAGAAAAACGTGCCAAGGTTTTGAAGCGCTCCACTGATTCATATGGGGATTTTCAGCGTTGAAAATGCTTCAAGAATTGACATAACTCTTCTTTTTCAGCGCCCAAACAGGCGTAGAAAAATCTTGTCGTGTGCGAACTAAAACACAGTTTTACATAGGAATTGCTGAAAATGCACTGGGGCATTTTGGGGGACTTTTTGATGCTGTTTTGGGGCAAGGAAACACTCCGAAAACAGTGCCAAAATCAGCCGTGTGAACTTACCCCAAGTCTGTCTTTGTTCCCATAGCAACCAATCAGAGCTCGGTATTCATTTTCCCACAGCAGTTTGAAAAAGGAAAGGATTGGTTACTATGGGTAACAGACCGTTTTGATAAATGAAGCCCATTGTGCTTGCTCTGGGGTTGCCATGGTAGCATCAACAGACTACTTCCTAATGTCACTGCCACTTCTCATGAAAGTTCTCAAGTTGAGATCACATGACAAAATGCCTGTTTATGCTACCTTGGCAACCCCAGAGCAAGCGGACCTATAAACAATATTTGCATCACAGGAGTAACGCCATCTGGATAGTTCAGATGATAACTCTGCTAAAATATAGAACACTCCAAAATATAAATATATATAATATAAAAAAAATGTGTGTGCCTGATCTGAAACCTACAAAAGGCAAGATTTAGAGAAATGTTCCACTGCCTTTTTCTATCTCGGAAATATATGTAGTTTAGTTGCTGAACCATTACTATAAAGGACTCTCTAATGTAATCTATGTAAAGAGAAATAATATGATTTATTCTGAATGTTTAGAACATATATGAAAATCTTTATGCTGGAAACTTGACGTGATTGCTTTACATTGCACTTAGTATTAAGCTGTTGGGAATGTAGGGTCATCACGAAGTTGGGGTGTGCACTAATAAGAGTTATGTTACTGTATATGATCTCTATTCCAGTGTTAGTGGACACAAATGAAGTGAGCTATGTGAACACCATATCTTCAGTCTACATTGCCATAATGGAAGTAGTCATTGTGGGGGCTTACCCGCTATATAGATGATTTTTTTTATTTTTTTTTTAGGGGGAGGGGTCCAATATTGATCATGATAGACTCCATTAATTTAAAGGGTTGCTCCAATATCAGAAAAACGTGGCTATTTTTTTTTTTAAGAAAATACCAGCACCTCTGCACAGGATGTATCTGGTATTGCAGCTCAGCTCCGTTAGGGTATGTTCTCACGGCTTATTTCAGGATGAATTGCGCCGCAGTGTGCCTCAAAATACGTCCTGTAATTAAGGTAATTATAGCTCTCATAGAGCGCTATGATTACCTGCCGTCTTTCCTGCCATGTATTGAACGCCAGGGGAAAGAAGTGGAATGTCACTTCTTTCCAGCAAATACTCGGCAAGGATAACGAACGTGAATGGGGCCGTTCCCCCTCCCCCCTCCTTTTTCTGTTCCTGGTCAACCCTTTTATGTTTGGCTACTACCAATAGTGATAGTAGTACCAGTAGGGGGATGAATGCTCTGTCTCCATGACAGGTCAATGTGGTGGATCTTGTGCTGATTCTGTTGTAGTCTTGTGGATGTTGATGATGTAAGGACAGTGTCAAAGGAAGTATTGTTGTTTATGTAGCATCTCGATTTTCTTGGCCGTTTTCTAAGTCTGCAGCAACTGATCAGGTCATAATTGCAGCATCGAAAACAAGTATCTTCAAGATTACACATAACCCATGCACATTACTTTCATCTAAAAACTAGGCCGTTTTAATTTAAATCGGGTTGTGCAGGATTAGTAAATGTCTGTTTTCTTCCAAAAACAGTGCCACACTTGTCCGCAGGTTGTGTGTAGTACTGCAGCTGAGCCCTATTCAGTTAAATTCTTTTTCTAATTCTATACATACCCTTTAATCTTAAAGGGGTTTTCTCATTACAGGCTTTCCCAGACTGGAGCTGTTTCTGTCTCTTACAGCTTCAAATCCAGGGCCGAGTCTCTCCTCCCAATAGGCGTGTCTTCCCTCACTGAACACTGGTGACCTCATCATTCTATGTGAGCAGTGGGAGGGAGAGGATGTCACAGCTCTGCAGACCTCCTGCAATGGCCAGTTCTCATGCTTGCAGAGGTGTCACCTCCCTCCACAAGCTCTTTGTAACCAGAACATCTGCATTGCTGTACACAGTTATACATTCAGACGGAAATAATGAAACAAATGTGAGACATGCACTCTGCTCCCCCCTTCTGTTATCAGGCAGGAGGTAGAGGGGGGGGCAACGTGTATAAGGCTGTGTTATATTGGGGGGAGAGTGAATCTAGCAGCTAGAGACTCAGTAATTGCGCAAATCCTTCACATAGAGCTGGGAGATGAGCATAGAGGAGCTCAGGCAGCTTTTATTATACCGACAGTACAGAAACCTGTGCAGGTAGCCAATCACAGCAGAGGCAGCGTGGCCCAACCTAAGGCTGCTGCTTTAGCTCTAGACACACGGTTTAGCTCATAGCTGCTATACTAAATGATTTAGGTAATGCAAACCAATTGCAATAGTGCTTATTTTTACTGTCCCCATCATTGCAGATATGATCTTTGTAGCGAGAAAACCCCTTTAAAGGGGTTGTTCAGGATTTTAAAAAAAATGACTACTTTCTTTCAGAAATTGCACCATTTCTGTCACAGGATCTGCCTGGTATTACAGCTCAGCTCCATGAAAGTAATTGGGGGGTGTGCTGCAATCCCAGAAATATCATGCGACAGGGGAAATGCTGTTTTTAAAAGAAAGTAGCCATGAATTTCTTATTTCTGGACAACCCCCTTTTAAATCATACATTTTATGGTCTGTTACTGCTTCAGTATTAGCCTTGATGTCTGTTGTTTTATTTCCAGTATATGTGTAGAACAAATGCAGGGTTTATATGCTTTTGTGACTTTTTTTTTTTATTGCTCTTATGCATGTAAAATTTTAAAAAAAAACAAAGCAGAGTTACTAGTCTCCATTTAAAACTCTTACATAAGTTTGCATGGGAGCTGTATACCCAATTGTCTCTCAGTGATTGCACTCTACAAAAAAAATTAGTTTTTGATTCTACAGTCCTGCTGGACTCTTATCTAGACATCTCTTCTAGCTAAACTAGATCAAGAGTAGTTATAGATGACGATAGAATCAAACCGGATGCATGGAGAGAAAATGGTAGGATATTTGTAATCCAAGCTAATTGCAAAGTAGCTGATTTTTTTTTTTTATTTAGATGTATTAGAGCAAGAAAAAAATAACTGCAAAAGTACAAATTCACTTAAATATGGGTAAGGGTGGGTTAACATGGAGGTTTGGTTTCCATCAGTGGCATTAGTCAGGGCACTTTCAAAAAAGGTAACCCGAGGGATACCATAATTTAGCTGGTTTGGCACCATGGAAATCAATACAGCACATATAGTCCTATTTTGACCATGTTTGCGCTATTTGCCCAACGTCCACATTTTCCATTCAGGACACACAAGGTCTATCACTACACCGTCGGGAAATAGAACAAACATAGCCCGCATAGGATTTCATTTGCTTTATTGTTTTCTAAGGGGTTGCAGCAACTAAATTGGGGTATGTCAGGGCACCTTTCTTTTAACATTACCCTGCTAGATACCACTGTCTGAACCCACCCTAATATTTATTGGCCCCTTAACCATTGTCTTGAAACAGATATTTAAGTGCTAATTTTAGTGTTTGCAATAGGGGCAGCTATAAACATACCTCCATAATACACAGAAAATGAACAGTAAATGTGTAATAAAACTGACGAGAGGCGAGAAAAAAAAGCACAAATGACACCAAATGTTGAATAATTCAGTATTATGCGACCGTTTCTTAAAGGGGCTCTCCAGCTGCATCAATTTTTATTTCAATTGATGACACTAATGTATTGTCACTACTCCTATGTACAGAATAGGGCCATTCCTCGTTCAAATTTCTCCCCCTCTATGCTGGAGATGTGTATGAAGGCCGCTGGCTCGCCATGCAATAGTTTCATATCGGCCATGGCACAGAACAGGGCTGGCTTAGCTATTGCACTGAGACAAACAGATATCCTCTTTAATCACATCTCTGATAGGGGGCCAGAACGAACCTGGAAGTGAAGTGAGATCGGTGCTGGTAGCCAATCAATAGGGGCAGCAATGGTTGTTAAAATATTAGTGTCAAATACAACTTTTAATTCATTAACGAGGAACTGTGATATCTCCCACATCTAGGACCTGCTTCTATCTCGAGCCCGAAAGTCTCCATTGAGAATGGAGAGGTGGTTGGACTTCTCCTAATAATTTCAACAGTTGTTCAGAGTCTCTCCACTGTCCTTGAGACCCCCCATCGAAACGAATGTTAAGGGTATGTTCACACAGTCAAATTTCAGCACGCATTTTGCGTCGTATTTGTGCTCTAATACGGGCGAGGTGCGCGCCGAAATTACGGCAATCCACAGTTCTCATAGAGAACAATGGATTATGCCTCCTCTCCCCGGGCGTACAATATGATCGTATTGTACGCCTGGGGCGATAAGTGACATGTCAATTATAGAGTAATGACAGTCGATCAGCGCGACTCCCAAACACCCGGTGTAATTACGCCGTGTGAACATAGCCTAAGAGTTCCGACCGCCTCTCCGTTCTCAACAATTACCTTTAGGGGGCCTGTTCATGATGGGTGTGGTGGGAGCCGCACCTATCACTCATTGGTGGCATAGCAATAGAGTATACTATGAGTGTGTAAGATAGGACAACCCCTTTAAGGTTGGTATACACCATGATACAACCTCATATACTTCCCTATTGCCTTCCACTTGTCAAAGATAATCATACAGGATCTGTTTTTTTTATTGAGACGCCCCCCCCCCCCCCCTCTTTAGGGAAACCTTGAGGATGATTCTAGTAATCCTAAGATTAACATGCAGCACTGCCTCAATTTAAAGCTTTCTTTGTAGCAGAACACTAAACAGGCAGCCCCCGACTTACATCTGTCCCCTAGTTACAAATGGTGACTTTTGGGGCATGCTGGCACTTGTAGTTCCATGTTCCACAGCAGCTAGTAGCTGTGAAATGACAAGTTCCAGCATGCCACTGCAGAACATGAGGTGACACCTTCTTAACAGGGACACAGACAGCAAGTCAAATGTAAAAACCCTTCCTTGCACTATCCATTTTGTGCTGGAGTTACATTTAATAATTATACCTGTTCTGACTTACATACAAATTGAACTTAAGAACAAACCTACAGTCTCTATCCCATTCGTAACCTGGGGACTGCTTGTACAGATGTACGCAGTGGCCTATAATGAGCAGTGTAGGGGCTACACTTCTGGTACGGGTTCATGTGCCCACCCACCCGTCATGGGACAAGGAGTAAATGTGATGTCTGGAACATTGCCTTCCCTGTGATTTTCTAAGGTGCCATATGTATGGCTATTGGGAGCCTAGTAATGGTTTATGTTGCTTAGAAGGGGAATAGTTAAGTTTTAGCACCCGTCTATACGGGCTCCATGCTTTGGCTGTTACACCAGTGTAGTCTAAAACTAGCATATAAGTAACTTAAATGGGTAATCTAGCCAGAAGCATTTATTACCTTTCCTCTTAGCTGCTTCCAACCAGACTCTGAATGGAGTAATTGCTTAACTTGTGTTCTGCTCTGACTCCTTCCAGCTGTGGTCATTTGGAGCAGGGGGGAGGGAATAATCGGGGCTCTAGCCTTGATCCCCTATGCACGAGATAGGTGATACGTGCTTATGGCTGTAATATCCCTTTAACCTAAACACTTGATAAGGTTAAGGTTTATGAGCATGAAGTTCATAAAGGAGTTGTCTGGAATTATAAGAGTCTATTACCCTTCTCCCCACGACAGCACCACTCTTGCCTACAGGCCGACTCTGGTATTGCAGCTTATCTATATTCACTACATTACCAAACAAAGCCAGTAGGCAAGAGTGGCATTTCTTGAAAAAAAAACCTCTTGTTTCTGATCCTAGGCCAACCCTTTAATTTTTGCTGGATGTTTGTATGATCATATATCTTTTGTATTTTAAAAAGAAAAAAAAAAAAGTGATGCACAATGATAAAATATATATATTATATTATCAGGGACTATAAATTCTATACAAACAATGCATATTTTATTTTCTACAGTATTTCCATGTTTAAAAAGGAATTTATATACCGGATATGTGCCTTAATATGAAGAAGAAAACAATCTAGTGTTATCACAAGGACACTGGGAGATATTACTACAGACCAGGATGTTCTAAGATTAGTATTTTGTATTTTTGGAGGCAGCAGACGGTCTGCTGACTGCTGCAATATTGCTCTTCTACTCGTTTGATTGTTTGGCTGTTACATTCCAAAGAGAGGAAAATAATCTAAAACTTGCAGGCCTATGTAAGCTAATGAAATATTCATGTGTATAAAATATTTGTAAGAAATGCATATATAAAATATATTTAATAAAGTATGAAAATTCTTACCGCTTTTTGTGGATTTTTTTGTGACTTCTTTGAGGGTAAAATACGCCACATACAGCAAGGGGCTGTTGCACCCCAATTTTAGCAATCCTTGGGACACTGAGTGAACAAGCATTTATCTCCTATAGGAGAGTGAAAAAATCACTTTCAAATGCTCCAGATAATTATATACTGACTATAGCTGAATATTAAAAGATATGTCATAAATGCATGATAGCTGGACCCATCTCCAGAATGGAGGTCTCCCTCCCCCCCCCCCCCCCCCCCCCGAACTGCCATCCTGTTTCATATAAATGGAAATGTGGACCATGACCATAACTTCAGATTGTCTGAAACCGCCAAAAGTGTAAGAGGGATATTGTACAATGCCCTATGGTGTCCATACTGCTCTGGGCCCCAAATTTATATGGAAGCAGATGGAGGTTTTCTCTCTGAAAAATAATAATCCTAACATGTTTAATTAAATTTCCACATCAGAATGCAATATGGACCTTGCACCCAAGTCTCTACTGTGTGCAGGGTCTGCCGTGTAAATTTAATCCAGGAACAATGGGGTTGCATGTAGATTGCTAATCTGGATCACCTAGTAACAATGTTTTGGGCCCACACTATATCTTCATGTGGGCCAGATTTTATATGGACTCGCACGGAGAAAATTACCCTGTAAATACAAAGTCCGACAGAACATGGCACTTTTTTGTTTTCCTTTGTGTACGTACTTACAGAATCTATCTCAAAAGAAATGTTCACCTCTCTTGGAAATTAAGAGTAAAAAGGTAAAGTAACACCCATGCACTTCTGCTATATTACATATATGTACAACTTCATAATGAAGGATTAAAACTTTTTAATTCAGTTTCAACTTACCTACGGCAATGTTCACATGGTGTGTTGGATCCAAAAAACACATTCAAAAGCGCTGCATAAATTGCATCCAAAACGCATTTAACACGCAGGTGCGTGTTTGGATGCGTTTTGGCTGCAGCAGGAATGCACTCTATAGTTTTAAACTGGGTGTCTGCTGCGTCAAACGGATCAGAATTGACATGTCCATTCTGTGAACGGATCCGAAAGACGCACGTAAACACGCACCAGCGATCACTCGTCTGAACGCCGATGCGTGTTTTACATTGAAAGCAATGGAAATCACACTGCACAGTTACATGCGTGTTTGGGTACGTTTAGTGTATGTTCACACGGTGTAATGGCGGCGCGCATTTCTTCACGTATTTGCTCTATTTTTGCCGTAATTACGGTAATTCATAGCTCTCGGAGAACTCTGAATTACGCGTCGTCCCCCCAGCGCACAATCCGATCGTATCATACGGCGGGGGAGAGAAGTGACAGGTCACTTCTTTGCGGCGCTGAGGATATAAGTGAATGGGAACGGCCGGGGTCCGGCCCACCCATCCTTGGAGGTATGCACTAATCGCGCAGGTACGCGCGTACTTCCAAAATACACAGCGTACTGCAGTGCGTACAGTACGCACTCCAGTACGCCATGTGAACATACCCTTAGAGTCCAAAACACGGTTCCAAGCACACATCCAAAAATGGATCCAATACGCCGTGTGAACATACCCTAACATAGCCTAACTACAACTCACAGCATTTCCAGAAAGTCAGTAAAGGTCCGGGCATGCTGGAAGTTGTAGTTTGGCAAGAGCTGAGGAGCCATAAATTGGAGACCACTAACCTAAGACAGATTAAGAAAGTGATCGTACAGAATGATGTCCTCATATCGGTTTATTGTAGTCAACCATAAGACGGTAGGCACAATCACTAACGAAACGTAGAGACAAAAAAATTAAAAAATCTGTAAGATTCTTCTTCAATATGTGCCCAGAAACCATGACCTGCAACTGGGAGTTAACTGTTGTAATGAAGATATGGGGCGTGAGCCTAAAGCAACCAGATCCCAGAACATTTTTTAGAAAATTAAAGCAGTCATTTGATTGGTTGCTATTGCAAGTGCTGCCCCACAGCTCCCCACCTAGGAGTAAAAGTGTACTGCCTGCTGTGGCCACATAAACAGTCTCATGTTGAAGGAAAAAAAAACCTAGAAAATAAAAACTTACAATTGAACCTTTTGGATCTCAAACTCCAGCCAGTTCACACCAGTGTAATAACGGCTGCACCTATATTATGGCCACAAAATAATGGACCCAATAAACCTAGATCCCTACGATGCTGTTAGTTCGGGTCATTTAAACCATAATTGGGGCCGTTACGACCGCGTGGAACCGGCCTAATAATGCGATTAAAAAAGAGCTACAAAGACAAAGTACTAGACAAAAATGTTTAACATGTTCCTTCTCAAATATCTTCTACTTCGTCCAGAGTATAGTCCAGAATTTTATCATGTCCCTCGAACTTGAAGTAGGCCAGAAATTTCTTCTTCTGTAATAACAGGGGCAACCATATGTAGTCATCTGGCCACATACCTTCGTAGGGGATCTTGTCGAGCGAGAACCACTCGGGACGCATTTCTGAAAATGAAAGCATTATTAGGAAAATGTAAGAGGTTAGAGAAACATGACCGATTTAGAAAGAGCACCACTTTTGTCTATAGGCAGAGTCTGATACTGTAACAAACCCATTAACAAAAACCCAGAGACCTGTTGTAAAGAGAAGGGGGTCTTGTAATAAGGACACTTGCCTGACAGGGGTTGGTATTGGGGGTAGAACCATTCGTATCAGACAGACCTCTTGTATTTTTACTCACCTTCGCTTTCAGTCGGTTCCCCTTTAAACGCATCTGTTCGGAAGATATGGACATCTAACAGCTCTGTGCTGCCAACAAACTCAAATTTTATGTTTCCAATTTTCTGAAGAGTGTCAGTAGTCAGACCACTTTCTTCCCAGAGTTCCCTGCAAATAAAAAAAAAAAAATGCAAGAGGTGATGATTTTAGTATCCGGATTCTGACATGTAATCCAATATGCAGTGCACTATGAAGCTTCATTTACATAATGCATTTTTGTTGCTGTTCTCAATTGCATTAAAAACACATGCAAGTTTTTATGCAAGTGTTTGTAAATTGAACTTTAAGGCCGTGTTCACACGGCTTATTCCCGACGGATTTGTGAGCGTATTGAGCTCACAAATCCGTCGGGAATCAGGGGCGGGTCGGGGCGGGGCCCGAGCGCGGCGGGGGCGCCGCTCCCGGCCCCATAGACAATGCATTGTTTACGGCGCGTCCGCGCCATAAATAATGTGCATGTCACTTTCTCCCCCACCGCGCGGTTCGCCGAGCGGGGAGGAAAGCGACGGAATCCACTGTTCTCTATGAGAGCAGTGGATTACCGTAATGACAGGGACGGATTGGCGCCGTACTGAAGCGCAAATCCGGCGCGGAGTACGGCGCCAATCCGTCCCCAAATAAGCCGTGTGAACGAGGCCTAAGAGGACGTATTATTTATGCCACATACAGGCGTGCCATAAACGCGTTAGTTGCGCTGTTGAAATTACGTGCTCCATTTAAAGTCTATGAGAACATTGGAAATAGCCGAGTACAGTGAGAAGGGACTTGGGCCCCCATTTAGCGATTGGTGGGGGTCCCAGTAGTGGAAACCCAGCAATCAGACATTTATTACCTATCCTGTGGACATAAAAAAAAAACCATATACTCGCCTACCTCCGTTCTCCAGTTTCAGGGACTGCAACGGTCATGTCCCAGCTCAGAAGTGAGATAATGTAAACAGAAGACAGCTAGCTCTAGAACCAGAGGTGAGGCTAAGTTTGTTAAATTTTTCACAACATGGAGTCTATTTAAAGGGGTATTCTAAGTGGTGCTGGAAGGGCCACTTACTGTAAAGTAAGACATTTTCAAACTGCAGGTTATTAAACAAAAAAAAAATTATATCTATATATTATCTATATATATATATATATATATATATATATATATATATATTATATATATACACACACTAAAAAAAATTATATATAATTTTATATAAAACATACATACACACACATGCTCAACCTAATACAGTCCTTTTTTACACCTTCAACTTGCTCTCTTGTCTCCATGGTTATCGACCCCCCCACTGTGTGCATTCAGTGGTGGTCAGTAATGCAGTATTACCTCACGATTTGGTCACTGCCCTGCCACTAGTGCTTTGCTTAAAAAAATTGGCAGTACAAGCAAGTGGCACTGCACTGATGTCGGCACACTGCCCACATGTACTTGCGCATTCCCAATACTGCTATTTCAACAGCTGAAAGTACACAGTGGTGGTCGGTAACCATGAGGACGAGAGCAAGATGAAGATGCAAAAAAGGCCTGCATTAGGTAATACATTTTTTTTAATAACATGCATTTTGAAAATTTTTAACACCTTAACAAACCCCCCCCCCCCACAATTAAATAGTGTTTAAAATTAGCAGCTGTGACTTCCTCTTTGAAGTGTATGGATAACGTGTGCAATAAATCTGTGGTGTAACTGAAAGAATAAATTGCTGCAGGTTTAACAGCCACACCGCAGGTCATTTTCTGTGGGGATATCATGCAGATTTTGTCTGCTGCTACTGTAATGCGCTATGGATTTTCAACAGCATATATACCCCGTGTAAAAGTACCCTTAAAGGGATTATCCAGCTTTAAGAACCCTTTAACCGCTGCATGAAGCTGGAATCCTCTCTGTATCTGAATACTTATTTCATGAGACTCCCCTTAGTAGCCAGTCCTGTCGTTCCCCACCTTGGGGTTGCTTTGTTTAACCATGTATCACACAGACGCCCATCTATCTGAAGAAGGTGCAGGTTGGTAAGTAATGTTTACCCAGACCCTATACTCACCGTTTTGCAGCTTCCTCGATCGTTTCTCTTTGCTGTACTTTCCCACCAAATCCATTCCACCGGCCGGCACCAAAGCCACGTTTCTTCATGCCCAGCAAAATTCTCTGTGGCTCGACCACCAAAACAAGGGTGAGCAGTTTTGATGTGAACATGGCTTCTCCCGAGGCTCTAGATAGAAATACAGAGATTTGATGAATGAGATCACACTGTGCGTCTGGTAATATAACAAGTTGGGCCTCATGCACCCCTTGGTATCGTGGATCTGTGTTATAGGGAATATGGCACTCAGAGAAATTTGCTATACCCAGGTATCAGCAGCACAGCCCCGTACCCACATGAACTGTTTGACAAGACATGATTCAGGAAATCAGAATCGCCACCATATATCGGGATCACAACCTCCATTCTGCCAGCACAATGTAGCCCAAGCACCAAATAGCTACAACAGTGTCATTTCTGCCCAGTCCTATAGCCGAGCTAAGACGCCAATGAGAGTCTGCTCATACCATGTTTGCCGCCTACGTTGGATTTGCACAAAACAAAAAATACGTGTGCATTTACACAAAAACAGGTTCGTCTTTACGGACACTCACTTAGGTCTTGACCCCTCTGCACAGGTTTTTAGCCTGATATACAGACGGTTTTCGGATTTGAAAGTCGTCTATAAACCGGCTGTCAACCTTTTACATGGACCTTAAAGGGGTTTTGCCAGGAAGTGCCTTATCTGCTAAGAAGCAAAAGTAAACAAGCCACACTGAGCTGAGAGAGCGAGAGACACAGCCAGAGCACAGAGCCATGCATAAGGGATCGTGTGAAATGTTCACTCAAATAATCAAACTACAACTAGTGGATTCTGTATACAAAAAGACAACACCTTTTCTCCACAGCAGCTTGAAAGCTTCTTCATGTCTTCCAGGGCTGTGGAGTCGGCAAGCCGAAGCCCCGACTCCGACTCCTCAATTTCCCAAACCTCCGACCCCCGACTCCCTCATACACGGTGCATGTTTAAGTGATAACTTTACTAGAGTAAAATGGTCCCATCAGGCTGTTTATCAGCTTATGATACAATAATCAAGCTATTTAGGTAGAACAGACACTGACAAGCTAAAGGGTAACAATGTTTTGATCTTTTGAACACTTGTGGGTAGAGTTGAAGAAAAAGCTGTATTTGTATCCAAGTCCAGTCTGCACCAACATTGGGAATGTGTAGAAGAGACCTGGGATCAGATTTTGGTCAAGACATGCTTGAATCTGATCCAGAGCCCAGAAGGATTCAGGCAGAGCTGAAAACCAGAAGTTGATTTCCCAAATACTAACAAAATAATAAAAAATAACATTTTGATTTTTAGGAGCAAAACTGTAACTAAGCAGATGCTAAATACTTGCAAGTCAAACTTATGTATAAGATAGGTAAGATGACTGTATATAACATTACAGTAGCCTCATGTACAAAGCTGTAGTGGATGGAGAGATATGGAGCCTGAAAGTCACAATTTCAAAACATTGTTACCCTTTTGCTTGTCAGTGTAAAATATATTTATTGGACATGACTTTAGGACACAAAAAAATTGTAAATATGCAAAACACTGCAGGAACATTTGTGGAGTCTCTGAATTTGTTCTGAGAAATAGTATTGCCTCCATCAGATCCTGCATACATGACCTCACATCTGATCTCATTATTTCCAGGCTAGAGAACGGCCTCTCTACACTAACTTGGGTTGGGTGCAAAGCGGTGACCACAGGGGCAACATCTCTAACAATGTCAGGGTATAAAGGAATTGCCTCAGCCACAGTCAGTTTTGATGAATGGTTGTACTCTTCTACTTCTTTGAAAACAGGTGAAAAATTTTGCTGAAATCTGTTTCCCCTGGGAGCGGGATCTTTTCCCCTGGGCAGCGCTTTGCCTGCTCCATGTCATCAATTACACTCCTCATCTGATGAAGATATGGGAGCAGTAGCACTGGCCGGACCCAAGTCCTCTTGCTGTTTGCATCGAACTAACTGGACCAACTTATTATATATTTTGGGAGTCGGTCCATTTTATGACGACTCCGACTCCTGCAAAATAAGCACCGACTCCGACTCCACGACTCCGACTCCTGCAAAATAGCCACCGACTCCGACTCCACGACTCCGACTCCTGCAAAATAGCCACCGACTCCACAGCCCCGATGGATCCTGTCATCAGATAAAGCAGGGATCTACTCAGATAATCACATTATAACTAGTGGATTCTGTATACAAAAGACAACATATTTCTACCTGATGCCTTGAAAGCTTCTTCAGCTCCCTTTCATCAAATAAGAAGTGTGCTCTGCGCAAGCCCGGAGCTGTGTTATGATGGGCACTATTTTGCTGGCACTGTTTTTCTGAGGTTTGTATGGGGGCACTGTTATGATAAGCAGTGTAGGGGGCACTGTTATGATGGGCACTATTTGGCTGGCACTGTTATGATGAGGAGTGTATGAGTGCACTGTTATGATGGTCACTATTTGGCTGGCAGTTATGATAAGCTGTGTATGGGGGCATTGTTATGATAGGCACTGTTATGATGAGCTGTGTATGGGGGCACTGTTATGATAAGCAGTGTAGGGGGCACTGTTATGATGGGCACTATTTGGCTGGCACTGTTATGATGAGCTGTGTATGGGGGCACTGCTATGATAGGCACTTATGATGAGCAGTGTATGGGGGCACTGTTATGATGGGCACTATTTGGCTGGCACTGTTATGATAAGCTGTGTATGGGGGCATTGTTATGATGGGTACTGTTATGATGAGCAGTGTATGGAGGGCACTGTTATGATGGGCCTTGTATGGCTTGCTATGCATGGTGTGGCACATTTTTTTTTACCCCCCCCCCCCCCAAATTTTTTTTTATTAGTTGCAAGAATAACCCACAGCATTTCACATACAGTACATGCCAAAACATTATTTTCAAATTTTCTCCCTCAGATCTTCCCTATAATTGCATTTTCAGACAGTAATGAAACAGGCACTGTTATGGCTGGCATATTTATTTCTGACCCAATCATGGTGAATCCACAAAATATACCATAAAAATTTCTGATAGGTTCCAGACTTCAGAGAGGAGATGATGGAGAGGAGGCCGTATATATGTGTGTGTTGTTCTTTAGGCTATATCTGCACAAGCAATTTGACTAGATTACAGACTACAGCACGGGTTTTTCATTGCGGTCTATACAGCACAGGGTACTGTCGGATTTTTGGTGAATTAAAAATACTGACACTGCCGAAAATCTGATGGTATTCCTGTGCGGTGTAGACATAACCTTAGGCCGCGATTACACGGCACAGACCAAATACCAGTTGGGATTTCCCGACCAGTATTTGGTCTGTGCCGTGTAATCGCGGCCTAAGGTTATGTCTACACCGCACAGGAATACCATCAGATTTTCGGCAGTGTCAACCCAACCGGTATTTGGTCTTTTTTTTTGTCATGCAGGGGGGGGGGCTTTTCTCTGCGGTTTGCAGATTCAAACCGTCCCACTTCGCACTCACATGTTCATGTTCCGCCCGAAAACCAGGCAGAAGAACGAACATGTTTTTCGGACCGCCGGCGCTGTAAAAAAAAAACGTCTGGCAGAAATTCCGTTCAGTGGGGACTGCTGCGTGGATTTTACATTGAAGTCTATGGGAAGTGTCGCTTGTCGGTTTTTTAGATGGTTTGTAAAACCGCAAACCACCTGAAAAACCGACAAGTAACCGCTGCCGTGGGGACAAGACCTTAGAGTTTTGAAGCAGCCACTTATATAACCAGGGCTGTGGAGTCGGTGACTATTTTGCAGGAGTCGTCATAAAAGGGACCGACCCCGACTCCCAAAATATATAATAAGTTGGTCCAGTTAGTTCGATGCACAGAGCAAGAGGAATTGGGTCCGGCCGGTGCTACTGCTCCCATATCTTCAGCCTCATCACATGAGGAGTGTAATTGATGACATGGAGCAGGCAAAGCGCTGCCCCAGGAGTAAAGATTCTGCTCCCATGGAAAACAGATTTCAGCAAAATTTTTCACCTGCTTTCAAAGTAGAAGAGTTCAACCATTGATCAATACTGACTGTGGCTGAGGCAATTCCTTTATACCCTGACATTGTTAGAGATGTTGCCCCTGTGGTCACCGCATTGCCCCCAAGTTAGTGTAGAGAGGCCGTTCTCTAGCCTGGAAATGAGATCAGATGTGAGGTCATGTATTCAGGATCTGATGGAGGTAATCCTATTTCTCAGAACAAATTCAGAGACTCCACAAATGTTCCTGCAGTGTTTTGCATATTTACATTTTTATTGTCCTATCCAATAAATATATTTTACACTGACAAGCAAAAGGGTAACAATGTTTTACACTTGTGACTTTCAGGCTCCATATCTCACCCTCCACTACAGCTTTGTACATGAGGCTACTGTAATTTTATATACAGTCATCTTACCTATCTTATACATAAATTTGACTTGCAAGTATTTAGCATCTGCTTAGTTCTGCAGATTCTTTCCTGTAACTGCATTGTTACTGTTTTGCTCCTAAAAATCAAAATGTTAATTTTTATTATTTTGTTAGTATTTGGGAAATCCACCTTTGGTTTTCAATACTGCCTGAATCCTTCTGGGCTCTGGATCAGATTCAAGCACATCTTGACCAAAATCTGATCCCAGGTCTCTTCTACACATTCCCAATACTGGTGCAGATTGGACTTGGATACAAATACAGCTTTTTCTTCAACTCTACCCACAAGTGTTCAAAAGATCAAAACATTGTTACCCTTTTGCTTCTCAGTGTCTGTTCTACCTAAATAGCTTGATTATTGTATCATAAGGTGATAAACAGCCTGATGGGACCATTTTACTACAGTAAAGTTATCACTTGCGCCATGTATGAGGGAGTCAGGAGTTTGGGAAATTGAGGAGTCGGAGTCGGGGCTTTGGCTTGCCGACTCCACAGCCCTGTATATGACCCCCCAAAACTGCAATGAAAATAGCTTCCTCAATTGCGCTGCAATGCGCCCATAGTGCGTCCCATAAATACGGTAACATCATAGCCCTCATCGTCTACTATAATTTCTCAGCGTCGGGTAAAGCGACAGTGATCGAAGGCCGGGCCATAGTGCTGATGGAGGTCCACACTGGCCAGGACATACTTTCAATAGCAGGCGCATTGCAGCATGCACATCACAATACGATGTGTGAACTGAGCCTAATGCAGCGAATCCGTGTTCTAGCAGAGAATAAAGTAACGGACGTGCACTATTGATCTTTTACGTGTTGCATAACGCATCAGCGCGCCACCTGCCCCAGCCATGTGTTTTCCCATAGACATGAATGGGGCACTTCAGGAACATCTCAGCACGCAGA
The DNA here is from genome assembly GCA_025379985.1 of Phyllomedusa bahiana. Taxonomy (NCBI): domain Eukaryota; kingdom Metazoa; phylum Chordata; class Amphibia; order Anura; family Hylidae; genus Phyllomedusa; species Phyllomedusa bahiana. The sequence continues at coordinate 32,575 of JAODAL010019860.1, read as the reverse complement.
TTTTGGAGCAAATGTACAATTTACACATCAAAATACGCGTGCAAAAACAAGCCTAATGTGACCCGAGCCTTCCAGGAGTGAGGGCAGCCCCTGCACCTTTTACCTGTGCAGGATCCTCACTGTGCACAGCTCCGGCCACTCACACGTGGACTTCAGCCGCGGGAACTGCCATCACGTGACCCGTCAGCCCCTCCGCGGCCGCCATGTTGGATGTGGGCAGCTGCTTCCCTGTTCCCTTCCACTATTATAGATACTGACGTCTGTGCCGGGTCACACGGCATAAAGCGCTAACATAAAGTATGAGTGACCTACAATGCTGTGTCATTTCGCCGTTTTCATGCGTTTGTTTCCCCCCTACACGTATGACTATTGCTGCCTCCGCTAATGTTCCCCTACTACGTGGGACGGAGTACTGAAAGTGATGCACAGGAAGTTCTCCGGGATCAGGCGGCGTGGGTTTGTTTGTTTTTTTTTGTTTTTTTTTTGTTTGTTTTTAACGCTGGCTTTTTCCCTTAACAAATATGGCGGACACTGCCTCGTGACCTCCCGGCTGGGGCGACCATGGGGCAAGAAAGATGGCGGCTGCCGTGACCCGGTGAGTGTGTCGTACAGGTCTGAGTGCTGTTGGCTGTGACAGGAGACTTAATAAAAAAAACTGCGTTATTTTCTGAGAAGGGATATAGGCGCTGTCTCTGTGGGTCCTGTTCAGACCTGCGTGACTTAGTGCTGCCAGAAGTCTGGGAGGGTTTATGTGCACATAACATGCCACATAGCCACCATGGACTGCATGCAATGTACGGATAGTACACACAGGGCGCTTATCAAAACTCTCTGTGCTGCCCGAAACAACCAATCAGAGCACAGCTTTCATTTCTCCAGTGCTGCATAACACATGAAAGCTGAGCTCTGATTGGTCGCTATGAGCTCTGATTGGTTGTTATGAGCTCTGATTGGTTATGGGCTCTGATTGGTCGCTACGGGCTCTGATTGGTTGCTATGGGCTCTGGTTGATATGTTCTCTGATTGGTTGTTATGGGCTCTGATTGGTCGCTATGGGCTCGGGTTGCTATGGGCTCTGGTTGCTATGTGCTCTGGTTGCTATGAGCTATGATTGGTTGCTGTGGGCTCTGGTATATAAGAGCTCTGATTGGTCGCTATGGGCTCGGGTTGCTATGGGCTCTGGTTGCTATGGGCTCTGTTTGCTATGATTGGTTGCTATGGACTCTGGTTGATATGAGCTCTGAGTGGTTGCTAAGGACAACACAGATAGTGTTACTGCTATACAGGGTATGTTCACATGGTGTACTGCGACGCGTACAGTATGCACCGGAGTACACCGGTTGTTTCGGGAGCTTGCGCTGATCAGCGCTTACTCCCGAGGCGCAGAGGGGGCGGCCCCACAGACATGCATTACTCACGGCGCGTAATCGCCGCAAGTAATTGACATGTAACTTATCTCCCCGCGCGTACAATACGATCACATTGTACGCGCAGGGGGACGAGGCGTAATCCATAGTTCTCTATACTGTAATTGCGGGGCGCATTTCGCCGCATATTAAGCGCAATTCGCGGCGAAATGTGCCCCAAAATAAGCCGTGTGAACATACCCTTAATGAATGAGGCTCACAGTGCCCAGATAACGCCACTCACTAGCCTGGCCACATGGAGTGCACACCGCACTGCCAAAATCATGTCATATGCCCACATAGTGCCAAACTGTGCCCAGTGCCTTGCTATATCCACATAGTGCCAAACTGAACACAATGCCAGGCTATGCCCACATAGTAATAAACTACACAGTGCCATGCTATATCCACACAGTGCCAGTGTCCACAGTGCCGAGCTATGCCCACATAATGCCACACTGTTCACAGTGCCAAACACTGTCCACAGTGCCATGCTATGCCTACATAGTGCCAAACTGTGCACAGTGCCAGGCTATGCCTACATTGTAATAAACTGTGCACAATGCCATGATATGTCCACATAGTACCAATCTATACCCACATGCTATGCCCACATTGTACCAAGCTGTGCACATTGCCATGCTATGCCCACACAGTGCCAGTGTCCACAGTGCCATGCTATGCCCACACAGTGCCAGTGTCCACAGTGCCATGCTATGCCCACACAGTGCCAGTGTCCACAGTGCCGAGCTATGCCCACATAGTGCCAAACTGTGCACAGTGCCATTCTATGCACACACAGTGCTTACAGAGTGCTACTTTACATTTCCTAGCTCTGTTGCAGATATGCGTCTGATACGTTGATATCCTATGTATACTGCAGCAGAGGTATAGAAAAACCAAAGGGTAAATGTTCACTCTTCTGAACACCCTTTGCTCTGTTTTCCATTTGAATACCTTTTATGTTACACTGTGTTTCTGTGTTCCGCACATACAGTGTAGATGAACAGGAAACGGAGCAGATATAATCCAAAAGAGACCACGTAAGTTCTGAAAACAAATTCACATCTTCTTCGGAGGTTCTGCTGGGAGTCTCCATCGTAGATTCCATCAAAAATGGGAGATTTCGTCAAAATCGCGCATGTAGCAATATTTTTTGCGCTCAGGTGATGGGATATGACTCGGCTCACATCTACGTCGGAGGTTTCAGAGCATCCAAGTAAAAGAAATATAGCAAAAAAAAGCCCAAGATGCAGAGCTATATTTTCTGTCCAAATGCTGGACACCATGACAGAAGCCCGGGACCCCATTTTAGTCAGTGGGGTCCATCAGGTGCTGTTGGCGTCTGTCATTAAGGGGATCTGGCACCACCTTTATTTTTGGTTTCCTGAACGACGTAAAATAACAATGCAGATATGCACTGGCTCTTACGGCTCCTCTACAGTATGTGTTGGGATACCTTTTTCATATCCTGATGGATACCTGCAAAAGAGCTAGGACTATGCCCACATATAGCCAGGGCCCATGTAACGCTCCTAATGTGGCCAGAGCGCTGCCCATATAATCTTACAGCTTCGGTGTACCCTGCCGTTCTCCCACCTGTGATGTCACGTCCAGTGGTCACATGAGGCTGCAGCCAATCAGCAGTCAGACTGCATGTATGGCACACCACCGCTGACACCAGTGATTGGCTGCAGTGTCGGATGAACTGTGGACATTATGTCATCATTGGAGCCCAGCAGACATCTTCTGTGGTAAACACAATGGGCGACATGTCCGAAAATTGGGGTCCCCACGGCAGTTTTTAGGCGCATTTAATCAGAGTAAAGTGCGTCTCAAAGTACGATCCTCTTGAAAATCTGGCGTCTGGTTTACCTTTCATAGTAAACTAAAGGGCTTATTGCACAATCGCGGCACATAGCGTATCATTGGTAGTGTATGTAATGCGCCTATTGAGGCGCAATATGTAACGGAGGCGCATAATGTATCATTGCTACTATATGTAATGCGCCTTTTTAGGTGCATCACAATGTGTCGTGCCCGGCGTATGATGCGCCTAGAGTCAAGAGTATTTTTGGCGCAAAATAGACCAAGAAAACCAGGGCTTGGAGTCGGCAAGCCGAAGCCCCAACTCCTCAATTTCCAAAACCTCTGACTCCCTCATACACGGCGCATGTTTAAGTGATAACCTTACTGTAGTAAAGTGGTACATCAGGTTGTTTATCACCTTATGATACAATAATCAAGCTATTTAGGTAGAACAGACACTGACAAGCAAAATGGTAACAATGTTTTGATCTTTTGAACACTCGTGGGTATAGTTGAAGAAAAAGCTGTATTTGTATCCAAGTCCAGTCTGCACCAACATTGGGAATGTGTAGAAGAGACCTGGGATCAGATTTTGGTCAAGAAATGCTTGAATCTGATCAGAGCCCAGAAGGATTCAGGCAGTATTGAAAACCAAAAGGGGGGATTTCCCAAATACTAACAGAATTATAAAAATTAACACTTTTTAGGAGCAAAATTGTAACTAAGCAGATGCTAAATACTTGCAGGTCAAATTTATGCATAATATGGGTCAGATGACTGTATATAAAATTACAGTAGCCTCATGTACAAAGCTGTAGTGGATGGTGAGATATGGAGCCTGAAAGTTACAATTTCAAAACATTGTTACCATTTTGCTTGTCAGTGTAAAATATATTTATTGGATATGACTTTAGGACACAAAAAAATTGTAAATATGCAAAACACTGCAGGAACATTTGTGGAGTCTCTGAATTTGTTCTGGAAAATAGTATTGCCTCCATCAGATCCTGCACACATGACCTACATCTGATCTCATTATTTCCAGGCAGCAGAACGGCCTCTCTACACTAACTTGGGTTGGGGGCAAAGCGGTGACCACAGGGGTAACATCTCTAACAATGTCAGGGTATAAAGGAATTGCCTCAGCCACAGTCAGTTTTGATGAATGGTTGAACTCTTCTACTTCTTTGAAAACAGGTGAAAAATTTAGCTGAAATGTGTTTGCCCTGGGAGCAGAATCTTTTCCCCTGGGGCAGCGCTTTGCCTGCTCCATGTCATCAATTACACTCCTCATGTGATAAGGCTGAAGATATGGGAGCAGTAGCACTGGCCGGGCCCAATTCCTCTTGCTCTTTGCATCGAACGAACTGGACCAACTTATTATATATTTTGGGAGTCGGCGTCGGTCCATTTTATGACGACTCCGACTCCTGCAAAATAGCCACCGACTCCACGACTCCGACTCCCACTCCACAGCCCTGAAGAAAACGCTGCTTGCATATTGGGACATGTCGCCCAATGTTTTTTATTTTTATTTTAGCATATTCCTGACCTGTGGCCCTTTTAAGCCCATTTAACCCTTAGGGCTCGTTCACACGGCTAATTCTGGGACTGATTTCAGCCGGATTTCACGCCATATTTGCGCTCCAATACGGCTGACATCAGTCCCAGTCATTAAGGTAATCCACAGTTCTCAACGAGAACTATGGATTCCGTCTCCTCTCCCCGCTTGGCGAATACGCCCAGCGGGGAGAAAGTGACATGTCAATTATTTACGGCGTGTACGTGCCGTGAATAATGAATGTCTATAGGGGCGGCTAGCTGCCGCCCCCCCCCCCCCCGCCCTGCCCCCGCTGCACGGCAGTCGGCGTCATTGCGGGCGACAGCCGCCCCCGCAATTACGTCGGCAATAAGCCGTGTGAACTACCCCTTTAAGGGGTATTTCCATTTCATTGATGAGCTTTACACATGTAGGAAAAGTTAAATAAAGCTTATTACCAAATACATTGCTGTTCTGATTTTGCTTCCTTTCAGAATTACAGCAGTTTTTATCACCTGCTTGTGCACACTAGTTTTCCTAGGTTACCAACCACTTCTCTCTGCTGTAACCCTCTAAAGCTCTGTAGCCTTCTGCCCTGCTGTTTAGACCCCTCCAGTACTAATGTCCCTCTAGCAGGGTCATCTGGGAATAGCAGAGCTGAAAGGTCAATGACTGCTATAGAACCCCCTGCAGTCTGAACAGAAAGTTGGAGTGTGCAGCTGGCTGTAGCATGGTGAGAGCACCCCTTTAAGTAATTTGTCTCATACCACTCCCTATTTACCAACAATACCGACCAATGTTGCTTCTATGCTGATTATAAAGTCAACCTCTTCTATCAGCATTGGTCTCTGCACTTCCACAAAGTAATCCCCTGCTACAATTGTATTTGTAAATCTCCGGCAAATATTGGAGAATATTCATTGCATAAAATGAAACGCTTATGAGTGTATAGACCGATGTGACAGCCAGAATGGAGGAATGGGGCCTCGGAGGCCATTCATTACCACGTAAAGAACGGCTCCAGCCCCTAATCCCTTCAATTTAAAGCCGCTATAAATGTGCAATAATGTTTTTATGAGAAAATGTCCCAATAGGGAGAAGAATGATTCTGTATATTCTGCTGCTGCAAGTCCTCGTCTTATTGTTAAAGGGATGTTCTTCAGTGCAGCCACAGGGCAGAGCCTCAGACATCTGTACCAAGAATTATCCCTTAGATCCCAAAGCATGGGAAGATAGTCTTAAAGGGGAACAACCAAAAGCGTTATGTAGAAATGTACAAGTAGCGGGGGAAAATTTCTTAAGGCAAATTTGTGCCAAAAATAATGGCGTCCATGCTTTACTCCACATTTGTTATGTGTTTTAGACAGCTTCTAGAGTCTTTCTGCACGTGGTCTCACAAAAGGGGTGTGGCTTGGCATGCAATGCCCGGCGCCAAAAACATTGCCAGAATTTTGATGTCTCTAGTGGCATCAAGTAAGCCAAATCATAGGAGGAGTAAACTCAGATTAGACACTCTAAACCAGGCATCCTCAAACTGCGGCCCTCCGGCTGTTGGGAAACTACAACTCCCATCATGCATTTATATAGTCTACAACAGTGGGAATGATGGGAGTTGTAGTTTCCCAACAGCCGGAGGGCCGCAGTTTGAGGATGCCTGCTCTAAACATACGCCAGTTTTATCACTAGTATGGGGCATTTTAAAGTGGTTGTCTGGTTCATTCTTTTTCAAGTTAAAGGGGCTTTGCCAGGACGTGCCTTAGCTGATAAGAAGCAAATGTAAACAAGCCACCCTAGCTGAGAGTGACAGAGCCAGAGCACAGAGCTGCATAAGGGATCGTGTGAAATGTTCACTCAAATAATCAAACTACAACTAGTGGATTCTGTATACAGAAGACAACACCTTTTCTCCACAGCAGCTTGAAAGCTTCTTCATGTTCCCTGTCATCAGATAAAGCAGGGATCTACTCAGATAATCACATAACAATTAGTAGATTCTGTATACAAAACACAACATATTTCTACCCGGTGCCTTGAAAGCTTCTTCAGCTCCCTCTTGTCAGGTCATATCTAATAGAAGCTTTTAAGTAACTAAGGGCAGGTAAGGCAGCCTGTAGCTCTCACAGGCTGCAATTTTTGTAATCACATATATTTAGAAAAGTGATTAAATACCCATTTTGGAGGATCCCACGTCAACAGTACATCGTGGCAAAACCCCTTTGAAGGGGTTTTCTCACCATGCAGTTTCACAGAGACACAGCCAACATTAGACTCACACTTCCTGGTTAGGCTATAGGTGGGTCTCTAGCAGATTGGCATCTTCGCTCTGCTATTCCTAGCTATTCCTGTTTCCGTTATAAATTTAAGAGGTTTAAAATCTAGTTTAGAAGTGCACCAAGCTCCAGAACTCTAAGGCTATGTCTCCACTGCAATGAAAAATGATTGTATTTACGACAGTCTTAGGATTCTAAAACCGCCGAAAATACGATCGTTCAGGCAGCCCATAGACATTAATAGAAAAAAAAATTACCTGTAGTCTTCGCAGGTCGTTTTTTTCTCTGCTCGTCTTCTGGCGCTGGCGTGTTATACAACATGTGAGTTTGAGTTTTTTCATCTTTTGGACCTTTTTTGTCTGATGCAGTGTAGACCTAGCCTAAGGGCTTAAACTTGTCATTAACTTAGGTAAACAAGCTTCTGTGCTGGAGTTAAGACTCAACAGGGAGTGATTCATGGTCACAACAGCTTGTGGAACAATCAGATAAGAAAGAGAGAGGCGGTCAGCAACCAAAAGAAACTCATGTACACTAGCACTAATAATCTTCTTAATCTACTAGCAAAATCAAAGCAGTAATGTATTTGGTAATAGTCTTCAGTTACCTTCTTTAAAAGCACACTGTTATGGGACACTGTGTCTGTTGTAGAAAACTGTGCTTGTCTTTATTATGGGGGCACTCTCACTGTTCTAGAGAATTGTGTTATTTTGTGATGATAATCATGATGAGTGTAATGTATTTGCAGCCTTCGGTGGACATCTCTACAAGTGCAGTGTCGCAGCCTGCATATCACTTCAGGGGTGCAGAAGGCTAAGACGGGGGCAGAGCAGCTATGGCTTACCAGGCAGCAGAGGGATCCCTATGTAAAGGCGGCACACGTTCAGAACTATCGCTGCCGCAGCGCCTTCAAGCTGCTCGAGATCGACAAGGAGCACAAAATCCTGCAGCCAGGACACCATGTTGTGGATTGTGGTGCTGCACCCGGGGCCTGGAGTCAGGTGCTGGTTGACAAAGTCAATACCTTGGGACAAGGTGAGGAACATACAGCTCTGGAAAAAATTAAGAGACCACTGCACAGTTTTCTAAAAATCAGCATCTCTACATGTCTGACGGCCGTTCCAGTGTCAGTTGAATTCCAACCAAAGTCCACCTCATGCTACTTAATGTGCTACTGATTAGGTGATCACCTGAACCAAATCTTATGTAATGAAGGAAAGTATAAAAAACCCTGCTATGGTCTTCACAGTCCTCTTGCAATAGGACAAGCTGGATGGCAAAACAAGTGCTAGGAATAGGCCAAAAGGAATTTGAATTAAAAAAATTACTGTTACCATGACAAAGGAGAGGAAAAGAAAACTCTTTCTGACTTAAAACATTAGTCTTATTGTTTCTAATGAAATATGAACTTGTTTTCTTTGCATTATTTGAGGTCTGACAGCTCTGGTGCTGCTTATTTTTTATCATTTTGAAGATTTCTCATTTACTGCAAATACTGTAAATACAAAATTTTTTGCTTTGAATTTCAGAGACATGTTGTCAGTAGTTTATATAATAAAATAACAATGTACATTTTCTCAAAAATATACCATTGAAGAGAAAAATCTGAGAAACTGAATATTTTGCAGTGGTCTCTTAATTTTTTACAGAGCTGCATTAGAACTACACTTCTTGATGATGAGACCCTGTGAGCTATTTTAGTAAATTCTTGTTGCTTTTTCTTTGTCCCTTTCAATTTTGTCCCTCACAATAACACGAAGCAAAGATCTTTATTCGGATACATGTAATCACTTCTGTATTTGAATGTTAATAGACCTACCGTGTTTCCCCGAAAAAAAGACATAGTGGGATTTTTTCCAAACTTCCTAATATAAGGCGTCCCCTGAAAATAAGACACAGCAGAAGTCATTGCTGCAGCTTCCCATACACAGGGCTGTCCCTAAGGGTGGGCAGAGAGAGACGTGGGGGGGGGGGGAGTGGGTGTTCCCAAGCTCCACCCACCCCGAGAAACAGCCCTGGTACATTATGTCTCAGCAGAGGGGTGAAGGATCTGTGCAGGGAGGTCATGTGACTGTGATGTCACCACATGTCCCAAACATCCCAGGAGAGGAGACAATGTACAAGTAAGAGGAGGGGGGAGAACAGGGCAGTGATACTGACACACACACATCTCACAGGATGGCTGATGAGGCATGCTGGAACTTCTAGTTCTACAAGTCCCAGCATGTCACATTTGCCACCCTTTGAGATAAGTCACTGCAGCTGCCATAAAATGTCCTTTACATACATATATTCTATGGTTTGTGGCTCTAAACTTTTAATATATACTATATATATATATATATATTATATATATATATATTATATATATTTTATATATATATATATTTTTTTTTTTTTATTTATATATATATATATATATATATATATATTCATACACACTAGTATAGCATGCTAATTGTCCTAGGCTATGTTGTATAGCGGATATATTCACGTATTGATTCTCTTATGCTATAATATGTGTCTTCAATTGTATTCCAGAGTCTTTACATAATATTGTAAGTAAAACGTTTAATATTAGAAAAACAAAATACAATAAAATACAAAATAATGGTCAACAACGCATCCTCCGCTGTACTTTACAGAGGATGGCGCAGCAGTCTAGACTGGCACGAATGTAACAATAGGTGTACATTATGTTCTTCAGGTTTACATTCATTTACTTTTGTTTTTTTCAATCACATCTGCTGGAATTTTGTTCCAAGCATCAACTACTTTCAGTTAAAGGGGTATTCCAGCATTTAAACAAAAAACTTGACAGAAGGCTATAGGGCAGCACAATAACACAAAGCAGCAAAATAACACTAATCCTATACCCAAAACGTGTAGAATTGACATATTTTGTCCCTGTTGTTCCCTATGTCCTCCTACCCAGTGCAGCAAAAGTGGCTGTAGCTTCAGCAGCAGCTCATGTGGGTAGCAGACTACAATTCCCATCATGCATTGCCAGCACCTATTGCAGGCTTTTCTCTTCCACTGTACAGGCAGTCTGCGGGTTACAAATGGGATAGGGACTCTAGGTTTGTTCTTAAGTTGAATTTGTATGTAAGTCGGAATAGGTATATTTATTAAATGTAACTCCAGCACATAAGGGTTTTTTTTTTGTGGTTCTGGACAGTGCACTGAAGGGTTTTTAAATTTGTTTTGCTGTCTGTGCCTCTGTTAAGAAGATTTCACCTCATGTGCTTCTGTGGCATGCTGGAACTTGTCGTTCCACAGTTACTATCTGCTGTGGAACATAGAACGGCAAGTGTCAGCATGCCCCATAAGTCTCTGTTTGTAACTAGCGGACAGATGTAAGTCGTAACGGTGTAAATCGGGGACTGCCTGTATTCTTCTGCCTGTATTCTTCTGGCTGCTGAAGAGCTGCACTTCATTTTGTGTTCCCTTACTGCTGAGCCTTTCAAATTAGTCCCTAGTTACTTTACTTACCATTCCAATCTGCTTTATAGACACCTTCCTAATGCTTGAACTGAGCATGCCTGACCAGAAAGCCATAACTGAATTATAGGTCGTATCCCTTGGCAACAAGTTATAAACATCAGATTTGGAGCCAGTAATTAATGAGTGATTATGTGGGAATCTACTGAAAATATTCAATTACTACATATTGAAAAGTTTTACTTTGCACCACATACTTTCAATAGGAACCCAATCCAATATCAGCAGCACACTTCTAGCACTAAAAAACTATAAAAAGGACATAGGAATTCTTGGAAATGCATTTCTGCTACTTAGAAGACATGAAAAATGTTTGAGGTTCTTAGTTCATATTTTTGATCAAAACTGCTTAAGCCCCCCTGCCAATCAGCAAGGCGACCTCAATACAGGTGGAAACCTTCTCTATTGCTACCTCTCCTGGTGCCTGTGGAGACCTCCATACTTCAGGGGGAGAAGACTCCAGCTTCAAGTTACCCTGCATCGATTTAAAAGCCTGTGAAGTTGGGTGCAGTGCAAGAAAACCAACTAGGAGGCAGCCACTTCCCCATACAAACAGTCTAGAAAACAATATGTGGTCTGCACATCCCAAAAAAACTTTTTTGAAAAAAATGAGCATAGGTGCACACTGGTGTGGCAGTAACATACAAACTCAATCCAACATCAGCAGCAGCACACTACTAGCACTAAAAAACTATCAAAAAGGACATAGGAATTATTGGAAAAGCATTTCTGCTACTTAGAATACATAAAAAAATTTTGAGTCTTTTAAATCAATGCAGAGTAACTTGTAGCTGGAGTCTTCTCAACCTGAAGTGTGAAGGTCTGAAGAGGCACCAAGAGAGATAAAATGTAGTGTAGGTTCCCACCTGAATTGAGGTCCCCTTGCTGATTGGGAGGTGGGCTTAAAGAGGTTTTGCCACGATGTATTGTTGACGTGGGATCCTCGAAAATGGGTATTTAATCACTCCTCTAAATATATGTGATTACAAAAAGTGAAGCCTGTGAGAACTACAGCTTTCCTTACATGCCCTTAGTTACTTAAAAGTTTACATTAGACACGACCAGGAGCTGATCTGGCCCCGCTTGCATTGTCTGCACTTCTTATCTGATGACGGAAAACATGAAGGAGCTGGCAAGGGACTGTGGAGAAAAAGCAGTGAATCGGCCGTGTGTCTTTTGTATATAGAATCCACTGGTTGTCATGTAATTATTTCAGTGAATATTGCACACGCTCCCTGCTTCTTGGCTGTGTTCTCAGCCCACCTCTTTCTTCCCCTGTGAGGCTTCTGTTTATTGTCTCACCTTCATCCAACACTTTTATGACATAGAGATATCGGTGAGATTAGTGTGCTGTGAGCTCAATGAAGCCATACTTTTTGGGTGCAACAAGATGTTGGTTTCCCTTGTTGGGCCCATTCTTATTGTGTGATGCCTGGGACATTGCCTTGATGGAGCCTGATCATATCCGCTATCCTACTGCTACTCACTCCATTCTGTTGTGTTCTAGACCCCGCAGCGAGTGTCGGTTTTGTCGTGGGAGTTGATCTTCTTCACATAACTCCACTAGAAGGAGCAGTTTTCCTCCCCAAATGTGACCTTACAGACCCTGCCACGCATAGGAAAATTACAGAGCTCCTCCCTTCCGGACTGGCAGATGTCATATTGAGTGATATGGCTCCCAACGCTAGCGGGATACGAGAACTGGATCACCAGAGACTTGTCAGCATGTGTCTGCTTCTGCTGGACTTGTGTGACATCGCTCTGAGACCTGGGGGGACCTTCTTGTGCAAGATCTGGGATGGAGGACAAAGCAATTTAATAAGAGACAATCTAAGGCAGAGATTTCAGAACGTGAAGACTGTGAAGCCTAAAGCCAGCCGCATGTAGTCTGCCGAGTTGTATTTGCTTGCAAAATCACACAAAAAGAATAAATCTTCAAATTGATGCTGCTTATTACATCTCCTCAAACTGTCTCTATTTATTACAGGTCCAGTGAATTGTATTATATGACTGTACTTTCTGTGTGATTCAAACATTGTGCAAAATATTTCTAGAAATGTCAAAATTGAAAGGGGTTTTCTTGTTATGAAGATCATAGTTCAAAAGGAGGGCGCCAAAAATCTAAGCATGTCTGTCCTTGGTTACCATAAGCAAAGTGCTATGGTTTAGGAGAACGGGCTGTTTGTTTAGTGCTTGCGAAGGAAGTGAGAACTCCGGTCGAGTTACGGATGGATGAAACGGGTCGCGGACGGGAGAGCGCAGGGTGGGGACGAGAGAAAGCGACTGACTGGGTTGACTTTTAACTGACAGCAATCAGTGGTAGGTGCGAGGTTTGCTCTTTTCACTGACAGCAATCATGGTAGGTTCTACGTATGCGTGCGGGGTTTGCTCTTTTCACTGACAGCAATCAGTGGTAGGTGCGACGTATGCGTGCAGGGTTTGCTCTTTTCACTGACAGCAATCAGTGGTAGGTGCGACGTATGCGGTGCGGGATTTTCTCTTTTCACTGACAGCAATAAGAGGTCCTGCAGCAGAGAGAGAGAGATCTTGTGCAGTCCCATGTAAACAAACAAAGCATATAGTTTGGTTCTGAAGAGCTGTAGAGGTCAGAGGTGTAATAATCTGCAGGATATATCACTGTGTGAGAGAGAGAGACAGAAAAAAAAATCACCCATCTTTCCCAGAGTCCCGAATGTCAAATGTCCATTCTAGTTACAAAGTATGTAGAGAGAGCGAGAAATGTCGATATACACTATGAAATTGCACTTAGCTTTTTACTTCCAATGATTCCAATGACAGCTGAGAACCTCTCCCTTCCCCTAGCTCACACAGAATGAATCATCACGTGCACACTGTAGGGCGTGTCTGCAGAGAGTGAAGATACTGCCTGCTGGGAGGAGAAACACGACCCTCCATTCCATAAGCTCTGCTTAGCAACCAGTATAAACAGCAGCCGAAAGATGAAACGATAAAACCCCTTTAAGCCATAACGTGTCAGCTAGAATTGCTTACATCTATTTATTTTATTTTACCGTTTAGATAGAAATCGCAGTGGCCCACTCGTTGGAGGCCTGGAAAAATCATCTATAACGCCAAGACTAATGAACACATTTTGGTCAAAACATAAAAGGGCTCAAATCTGCATCTGAGGTTCTGTTCTGAGTCTCCGACTGAGATTTTGAAATTCTAGAAAAATTAGCACAGTATGGAGCGTTCCTTTCTCTGTTAAAATGATCGGCACCATGACGGAAAGACAGTGGACCCCATTGTAGTCAATGGGTTCTAACAGGTGCGGTTGGTGTCCGTCATGTAACAGATCCGGCACCAACTCTGCAGTGGAGGCTCTGAATAGAACCTTCGACACCAATGTGAACTGAGCCTTACTTAAAGGGGTTTTACCACAAAGTAAAATGAAACAATAAACATTTTCATGATTATTAAACATTTTGTACCATTTTTGTTTTAGCTGCTCCCTTAGTGATCCATAGTGTACAACTTGTCTCCAGGGGATACAACCAGTGGCAAGAGCTCCTTAGTCCTGGCCGCACGTGCTCAGACATCACCACTCCTCTCAGGCAGCTACTGTCAGTCTTTTCCCTGCTTAGTAATCACACACACTCACTGCTGAGAGAGTGTTGAGCCCCGGGTGCTGACATTCTACTCTTGTCCTCTGTATTCCTTAGTAATAAGTCCAACAGTGCAAACAAATGAAAAGAAAAAAGAAACCTCAATCAGTTATGTACATTGAGAAAAAAAATCCACATTTGGTTCCTGTAGGAACCTATGCTGAAAGGAAGTAGTACTGAAATGTAAGTACCCTCAAAGGGGCTATTCTGTCCTTGTGGGGGTTTATTCACAAAATGGCAGCTTTTTTATACTTTTGCAAATTACTAGATAAGAAGCATCACATGTACCTGGCTGTGAGGGTCTATTGGCACGTCCTTATCTACAGACCCCTCCTCACAGCAAGGAATGTTTGGAAACAGGGTGTAACTGAGGAAGAGACGCCATCTTGGATTACACGACGATCTCTACAAACTACTACAGGCGGCCATTTTGTTAACACATTAGTGACAAAAGATATACAGACAGCTTTTACATGCCTTATTACATAGCTCTGTGCCTACTATATATATATATATATATATATATATATATATATATATATATATATATATATATATATATACACGTGTGTGTGTGAGGTATATACTAACTAATACATTAAAATGGAGACACAAAGGATCACACATATGTAGAACCTTTGTTCCCATCCGCAACAATACCAATGACTCCGTTACATTTTAGCTACTCACAGCTCTTTCCATAAACAGACCTTTGTTTGACAAGAGTGAGCACACTTTGGGGAAAGACATGTTGATGTCAAGCTTGCTGAGTCATATGATTTGCAGTTCAAACAAATCATACACTCCCCCTTTTGAACACACTGAAACTGAAGCAGGACAAACCAGGCATAAAATGCCTTTGGGGTAAAATCCCTTTAATAAGAATCATGAACCCCTCCTGTTTATCAGGCACTCCTTAACCCAAATGCCACCAACCACATGGTTATGAAAGAAAAGAAAAAAAGGAGATGGCGCTCTATGTGAAAGTACGTCTGCTGTAACAATAAAAATGAGAAAATAAAATAAAGATGCTCACCTGATGGTGTTGTGCGACTAATCTAGAGGCACAACGCTCATAAGAACATGGGTGGCTTAAATTAAGCCTCTGAGGATAGCAGCCACGTAATCCAGTATCACTGATGCCGGCCAGGCATCCGGTAACGATAGCAAGGAATAAAGAAAAATAGGACCGGGCGCTCGTCTGTGGAAGAAACCCTCGTAATTACAACGTAGGGATAAGAATACATTTTATTCCATTAAAAACACTAAAAAAATGTCCTTATAAATAAAATAATAAATAAATAAAATCGCAACTTGCATAACGTGTTTCGTGCCAATAAGGCACTTCCTCAGATGCTGTAGTGTTGCATACCATAAACAAAATCAAACAGAGTTTATATACAAAATAACAGACCACATAATTGGTGTGAAACCTGGAACGTATCATGGTTCTTGTTGTTAAAACTACAATCATAGAAAGACCTATCAGGACATTTAAAAATGGGAGCTAAAATAAAGAGGGAATGCCATTGGTTGACAGAAAAAGAGGGACATTCAATTGAGCCAATGGAATGAAAGGTTCTTTTATTACTTCCCATTGGTTAGAAAAAAGAAAAAAAAAAAGCGGAAGGTTCGTTTAAACCAATAGGATAAAGGGCTTTACCATTACTGTGTAATTCTATGAGGAACTTGAATCCTATCATGGAGAATGTAGAAAAGGAACGTGCAAAAAAAGTCACGAGAATAATGATTAGTGGAACCCCGAGGGGAAAATAAAACTAACCCATAATAAGGAATAAGACTATAATGTGGTTCAAAAAAAAGCGCCTTTACATAAGATCGTTATGAAGGATGCGCTCATATAAGAGATGCGCTTCATCTGAGAGGGGCGCCATAACGAAAGTAAGTTCATTTAAAATAGCGTGACTAAAACCACAGTATTGTAATTAATCCAGTATTGTGTATATTAATCTATAGTGTATATATAAAGTCACGATGGTTAACAACACATTAGTGGGACTTGACTACGTGAGAACGAGAACATTAATAGAATTACTAAATGTGACGGTGAAAAAGTGAAAGGCGCACCATTCCTAAGAAAAATATGGACATATTTGATTTTGAAAAGGACTTTTATTTGTTTTGCAGAAAAATAAAATTGCGCATGATGTTCGGAGATAAAGGTGCTGGTACTGCTGGTAAAACTAAAAAATTATATAAAAAGAGCACATATGACCCCACAATTAGCAGTCCCACCCTCGATATCTTCGAACAGCTGGTCAAAAAAGAAGTTAAAGACAAATGGGAAATATCTCAGAATAGAACAAAGAGGCTGCATAATCTTACAAGAGACCAACGCACAGCCCTTAAAGAATTACAAAAAGATGATCAAATCGTCATAAGAGCAGCCGATAAGGGAGGTGCGGTGGTCATTCTTGATAGGGATGCATACATTAGTGAAGCCAAGAAACAATTAAATGACCAGGCCGTCTATCATCTGACCCAAATAGATCCCACATTGAAAATCAAAAATATGATAGACCAGGTGCTAAAGGAGGCAGAAGAATTAGGGGTGATAGACAATGCCACTTGTAAACTATTAACAGTGGAACATCCACGTGCCCCTATACTCTACCTAGTGTCCAAAATCCACAAAACTTTGAAAAATCCTCCGGGACAACCGATCGTCTCCGGTATCGGATCAGTGTTTCAACCAATTGCTACACACATCGATGAGTTCTTACAGCCGATAGTGAAAAATTTACCCAGATGCCTTAAAGATACAAATTAATTCCTCAGGCAGATTCAATAAATTGAGATCACCGACGACACCATACTGTGCACCTTAGATATTAAAAGTTTATATACCAATATCCCTATACGAGAAGGTATAGAGCTAGTCAGGGAACATCTAAAAAACGACCATAGTCTTACCAATAGGAAAATAGAACTACTGATGACATTGTTAGAAATTATTCTGCACCAGAACTATTTTCACTTTGGCACAGAGATCTATATGCAGAAGCAAGGCACATCGATGGGATCTCCGATTGCCCCATGTTTGGCTAATATATACGTTGAACATGTAGAAAGTCAACATATCATCCACGGACCATTTGCCCAATCCATTGGACACTGGTCAAGATACGTGGATGATATTTTTGTAGTCTGGCTGGGGAGCATGGAACAATTAACCAACTTTGTTTTCCATATTAATAAAATTCATCCCTTATTAGAATTTACTCTAACAAGCAGTACTACAAACATTAACTTTTTGGATGTAACAGTTTATAAAAATAGTGGCAAATTAGAAGCAACTCTATACAAAAAAGAAATGGATAGGAACAACATGTTACACCATGATAGCTTCCATGCCCCTAGTGTAACCAATGCTATCCCTAAAGGACAATTTAAGAGACTAAGACGAATATGTAGTACAGATAGCGAGTACCATAAAAACAAACAGCAAATGATAAACAGCTTTGTAGATAGGGGTTACCCTAGGAAGGAGTTAATTAAGACAGCTCATGAAGTCTCTAAGATAACGAGAGAGGAAGCTATGACAAACAAACAACAAAAGTCTAAAACGGATAGGATAATGTTTCTATCTGTCTATGATGACCATGCCAAACTAATTAAAAATACCATCAATAAAGCTTGGAGTATCTTACAAAGCGATCCTATATATGGGAAATACTTTAAAGATAGACCCCAATTCACATACCGCAGAGGCCAGACGATTAAAAACATGGTAGTACATTCGGACCTCAAACCTATTAAAACACGTCAGGGAGTTTTATCTACTAAAAAGAAAGGCACATTCCCAATCCTGAATTGCCAAAATTGTTCTGCCATAATACGAGGTGATACCATACACCATCCAACTAAAGGATATCCCATACACAATAGAGGGTATTATACCTGCAATACAACTAATGTCATCTATCTACTTAAATGCCCGTGTGGTAAAATCTATGTCGGGCAAACTTCAAGACAAGTACAGATACGAGTGAACGAACATAAATCACAAATTCGCCTATACCAAACAAAAATGGCACAAGGCATACAAGAGGATACAACAACAAAAAAACAATTTGGTGAAACATATATCGCCAAACATTTTTTCGACTTTAGACATAATGCAAGTGAACTTAGGTGGCAGGTTATCGAACATATACAATCACTAGATCACAGCAATATAAAAAGACGTTTACTTCAGAGAGATATATTGGATCAGTAGGCTAGAAGCGCTAAGTCCAATAGGATTAAATGAAGAATGTAAATGGAGCGCTTTTTTGTAAATATGCTAGCAGTATAGTCATGTCTGTTGACAGGATTAGGTGCAATAGGATAGTTAATGTTTAATAATGGCCGAGTTGGCGTTCAACATGAAGTTGCAAAAGTAGGCAGTAGCCATGTTAATAACAGACCCGTCACACAAGGGTTAACAAACATTACACGATATGTATTTAGCCCGGCCCCTACCTATTGCAGGCGAGCTTGACAAAGGGGGAGGTCCCCGAAACATCGCTCAGGCGCAAGCCTTCCATTCCTGTCTGAAAGAGTACGAGTGTAGCCCCTGGAGAGATCTGATGATCCATGAGGCGGATAAGTGGCATTGTTGAAGCACTCGTTGGAGCGTGTTCTGCATTGAGCAGCATACCGTGAGTCTAGCCATAATACCCACCCGTATGAGTTAAGAAGTGTTCGCTCTAAGGGATCACAAGTAGGGTTGGCAATTGACTTTATGATTCGGTAATGCGCTATATGCTGTGATACTTGCTTCTGCAACAGTGTTAAAATGTATGTCTTTCATCTATTTTGGATACACAATGTATGAAGATACAACACAGTAAAACAATTGATTGCAATACCAAGCATATGTTTCGATCCTTTTTTACTTTGCCATTGTTGTACTGAGGGTTGGACATCCCTCTCAGGGTAATACGTCTATTATAGACATTTGGAGATAGCTGGTCAATCTATTTACAGCCTGGTTCATACATGTCCCCTAAAGTTTCACTTATCTGACTTGTAAATTCTCAAAAAACATAAATATGGACAACTGAAAATCCTTCCAAAACCAACAAGACCCCACTGCATCCTGAAAAAATAAGTGTATGTTGTGTGATATCACAGCAATGTAGTAATACTGCTAGCCTCTTTTTTGACAGTACGGTGACTAGTGCAGTGTGCAGAGCCTTTTTCTCTGCTCTCCTCTTATCACCTCCTCACATAACTGTCTCCAAGACTTCTCCCGTGCTTCCCCCACACTGTGGAACTCACTGCCCCAACACCTCCGACTCTCCCCCACTCTCACGAGCTTCAAACGTAACCTGAAAACCCATCTCTTCAGGATTGCCTATAACCAACATTAACCGTGTTGTACTGCTCCACCACACAAACATGTCTGCCCCTCACCTTCTGTCTCTTCCCTCCTTCCCTGTAGATTGTAAGCCATCACGGGCAGGGCCCTCTCTCCCTCTGTACCTGTTGTTAGTCACTTATTGTCACTTTGTAATTGTTTGACCAATGTTATTTATGTACCCGACTGAAATGTACAGCGCCCTGGAACCAAGGGCGCTCCAAAATAAATAATAATAATAATAATATAGAGATTACCCATGTGTTCCGAAATCAATTTTATAATAAGAAGATTAGCAGCGACTACTTTGAACAAGGTGAGGAAACCTTCCACGTCTCCAATGTGACCATACCTGAGATCCAAGAATTTTTTGGGGATCAAATCTTTTACACGTGGGCTTTGGCCACCACGGATAGACATTTTGACCCCACCCCTAGTTACGCGTTTCTTGTGTGGCCTTCTGAATGGGAATGTTTACTGGAATGGGTCACCAGCTATCCAGGAAAAGGAACATCATGCAAGAAACTGCAGCAGTGACGCCGGACATGTTTAGGCTATGTTCACACGGCTTAAAATGGGACGTCCCAGTCATTAGGGTAATCCACAGTTCCCCATAGAAACATGGATACTCCCCCTCTCCTGCCGGCGAATCCGCTGGGGGATATGACAGGTCATTACCCAGCGGCGATATGCGCCGTGGGAATGAAGTCTATGGGCTGGCGCATTACCCCCCCCCAAAAAAATAGGCCGTGTTAATATAGCCTTACTAGAACATAACAGAGTATGGAGCGTTGGGTTGAGGTGTGCTTGACCACAAGCAGAGAACACTTCCAGTATGTTCTGAGGAGTTCCTGCCTTGAGTAAGGAAATTACCATATTTTTTTAATGAAAATGTGTTCTTTAGTCTTGGGGACACCCTGTATAATTGGGTAGATTAGATTAGAAAACATCTCTGCTGTCCCCCCCCCCCCAAAAAAAAACTCAATTCTTTTTACGTACCATTGTAAAGCTTATGTGTGGCCGGGCTTGAGCTGGTCCACATCGGGCCCGGGGAAAACCACGGTGGGCACCAAGCATGGTGGGCTTTTAGGCATGGCAGAACTGGAAGAGAAAGAGAAGCGAAAAGCAAAAGATAGCATGCAAAATGCATGGCTGTAGGGTGGGCACCAAGACTCAACTCCACTATTGTACAATAAATTGTTGAAAAAATTCCCTTGGGGCTATGATGAAAGTGTCATTGTACTTGATTGTTTTGGGGCTAGTAAGTGTGACATGCGACCCCATCCCAAATCCCCTACAGTGGCACACGGGCATCCCAAACTCACCTTTTGGAACAAAAGGGGGGTCTGGTTTGTTTAATCAAACTCTCAGACGCCGAAAAGGGTGCACCAAGTGGTTTTGGGGGAAAATGATAGAGAGTTCATGGTGTTGACAACTGTGGCGTGTGCTGGAAAAACAAATTGAAAGCATTTGGTAAAGTTCCTTCTGAGGCCTGCTCGTAGCTTGCCAGCCTCACAGAAAAAAGAGGGCCCCACATTTCGGTTCCCCCCATTTTTTTCTTGGTATTTCCAAATTTATAGTTGCCGTTATATTTGGGATTCCCATAGGCATAGCAAGCTATGATGCAGCCTCAGAAGAGACTCTGATAAAAGGCAAAACCCCCTTCAAAGAGTTAGTTAAATAAAATTTAAATTTAAAATGGGCCGGGGTGTGGAAAATGAAAAAAAATACCTCCGGGTCCCCCATCGCTGCAGCTCTGAAACCCGTTATGTCCAGGCAGTTAGAAATAGAGACTTATGGGGAAAATGCGTCACTTTTTACCCCATGTTCCAGCAGATAGTAACTGGGAAAATTGAAAAAGTTCCACATCCACAGCGCACATGATGAAAATAAGGGGGAAATTTCTTAACGGGGGCCAGCCCAGAACAAATGTATAAACCCTTCCCTGCAGTATCCGAAACTAAAAAGAAACCTTTTGTGCTGGAGTCACATTTAATAAATATACCTGTTCCAACTTACATACAAATTCAACTTAAGAACAATCTTACAGTTTGTAACCCGGGGACTGCCTGTATTCACTTCACTTCTTGTTCCGTCCCACAGGAGAGGCTTGCACCCAATACTAACATAACCGGAGTGAATGGAGCACATGCCTCTCCTGTGTGTCAGGACGAGAACCCAGAAGAGCAAAGGACAATCCGGGGAGTCCCAAACTGCAGCAGGGGGAAAACTGGAGTAAGTCATTTTTTTTTTCTATTTTTTTTCCCATCCTTGGCCCATTTAAGTATAATGTTATTCAAGTGGACAACCGCTTTAAAGATTTGGGTGCTAATGTCTTGGGACCAGATAGCACAGGGTAAAGGTGCCCCGTTTATTGGTCCGTGTTATATATGCTTTTTAGCTGCGGTTTGGTCCTTTTGGGGCCCCAAATGGGCCCGACACGCAGCTCACAAATACAATTGCTTTTACATTGCTTTTAAAAATTTAAACACACAGGCGTTCCTTGGGATCATGATGTGCGTCTCATTGCGTCTGTCGGATCCGTTCCAAGAATGTCAATTCTTGGTCCGAAAGATGCAGCAGGAGCCCTATTTAAAATGATAGGGTGCGATCCTGCTGCATCCAACACGCAGCCAAACGCGTAACTGCATGTTTGGGTACGTGTTGGATGCGTTTTAGATCCGAAAGACGATGCGTTTTTGGATGCGCTTTTTGGATCCAACAAGTACCCAAAAGTGGATCCAAAAACGCCGTGTGCACATACCCTTAGAAGTCTTGTGGAATTCATGCCTCAGTGTGGAGCTGTTTTGTAGTAAGAGGGGAATGTCCATCTTGTTAGGTTGGATGGTTTTAATATTTAAGCTGATCGGTTTATGAGTAAAGTTTGGGGAACAGATATTAGACATAATCTATTTGTTTTCTGATCGTGTTTTTCTGGCATTTTCCACAACGCTCTTATTATTGCAGTTTTATCTCTCTAAATAACAGTAGAGCGGCAGGATGTGGATGCTGAGGATTTTCCCTAACTCTATGGACAACAGAATTTATTGAGATTTCTTTGTAGTATTGTATTGTTGTCTTTTCACTTAGTGCAATATTAGAAAAATTCATGATTCAGAATCTGCTTTGACTTGGTAACGCAAGCCGCCACGCTTCAGTTCCTTTGAATTGTTGTCTGCATAAAGCGCATCACGGGCCGATTCAGCTCGTATAATCTTTAGACTTTCAAAACTGTATGCGACAATAGGTGTCTAAGGAGGCATTCTGTACCTCTCTGTTTAATCATTTTTTATTTATTTTTTGGCACCAACATTTTCAGCACATGTACAGGTTTTCCCAAAGGTTTCCCCACACTTTAATTTCCTTATTTGAGACAATTTGGGTCAGTTGCACAGTAAGCTACCTAAAGGACTGTTCCCACCATAGACTTTGATGGCATATAAATTTTTAAAAAATACCATCATATTCTGACGGTAGGCCCCATAGGGGCCCAGCACCTCATTTCTGGGAAAGGGGGCCCCTGAAAATGTTAGCTCCGAATGGAGAGCTGGTTGCATTTGTGCACGACTCTCCATTCTGTTCTGTGGGGGTTCTGATAAAGTCAAACAATTTTTCCCTATATCTAACCCCATAGAAAAATGGGAGTTGTCGCATGTGTCAACGGCTCTCCTTTCTGGCCCCACTTTTGGGTTTTCCATTCCGAAAAAGGTGTTGATCTTTTTTTGGGGGACTACACCTATCAAAGTTTGATGGAATATTGCTAGCATATTCCATCAAAGTGGGGTGGGAGCACTCTTTTAAATTATCAGTATATTTTTGGAGTGTGACAGGAACGTGGAGAACATAGGTAAACATGGGGAGAATATACCTTTTCAATCCCGGTCATTTATTTGGGTTTTAAATCTGGCCCCCAAGCTGACAAGTGTTTCTCTATGAAATATAGAAACAATAAGTGGACACTTTAGGGTCGGGTGTAAGTTATATGCCAAAAAGTACACGTGAAAAAAACAAAACAAAAAAAGATAGCATATACAACCAAAAGCTGCACTGCCAAATTTTATTGGTTAGAAAATAGGTACACAAAAACAAATGGCTCCAAAAAGAGCCATAAAAACACTTAGGACACCGCCACACAGCAGTGGTAAGATGCCGTTTGGATTCTGTCTAACCCCTTAAGGGCCGGGTCACACGGCTTATTCAAGCCGTAATTGCGGGACAGATTTCGCCCGCAAATTTCGGTTTTTGGGGTGGGGGCGTGCCCCCCCGGCCCATAGCTTTCATTATCCCCGGCGGTATCCCGCCCGGGGTAATGGCATTCACTTTCTCCCCCCGGCGGATTTGCCCCGGGGGGGGGAGATGGAAACCCTAGTTCCTTTTTGGGAAATGTGGATTTTCCGTATGGTTGGACAGTTTTCCGCCGTATTGCAACTTTCGGCCGCAATACAGCTGCAATCCCCTGCAAAAAGCCTGTGAACGGGGCCCAAAGCCCAACGCCGAAAAAAGTTAATGAAAAAAATTTTTTTTAGTTTTTTCCTCTTGCTTTCAAGTTGTAACTTTTTTATTTTTCAATGACGCAGTTGGATGGGGCCCTCGTTTTTTTCGAGACAATTGTACTTTCTGGGGAATAGTTTAAGTTTACTTATAAATAATGGCAGAATATTTTTTTTTTCCATTCACATTTCACATTTAATAACTTGTTAGATTAATTCTACAGGTTATTACGGTCATGTGGACATCTAATATGTGTAGATTTTTTGTGTATGTAATGCAAGCACAATTATTTTTTATTAAATATTTATTTTATCTTTTTTTATTCTTTTTTTTTTACACTTTTTATGTTTTTTAAATTTTTTTTAAATCCCTTGATGGGAGAACTGTTTTACTTTTTTGTTTTTACACTTAGCAATGTATTAGCATCTTCATATATGCTAATACATTATAATCTGTGTCAGTTTGACACAGGCAACAGTCAGGGCAGCTCGCAGTCTGCCCTGATCATTGGCTTGTTACACAGACAGCCCTGGGAACACTCTAGGTCCCCAGGGCTGACTGAGCAGCCGTTCTCCAGGCTCTGTCGGGTCACCGGGTGTTCCGATCACCCGACGGAGCACGAAAACCCTTTAATTGCGCTGTGGTGACGATCCACGGCAATCAAAGGGTTAAAGCACCGGGGTGCGGAGCTTCTCCCGCTCCCCGGTGCTCGCAGGAGCTGCAATGGGATCAGGGCTGTGTAGTGCAGCCCCGTACTCAGTGCTGCTGCGGCGCCGGGAACCGCAAACTCCGATGTCTGTAGCGACGCCAAAAGACGTCGCTGCAGACGAACGACCTGAAATGCCCGATATCAAAAGACTGTGGCCGGTCATTAAGGGGTTAAAGAATCCAGCCGGTATTTTATCATCTTTTGGCCCGGTTCACGCGGCTTATTCAAGCCGTAATTGCGGGACGGATTTCGCCCGCAATTACGGCTTGAGTAAGGGCGGGGCGGGGGCAGTGCCCGCCGGCCCCATAGACTTTCATTATCCACGGTGCGTATCCCGCTGGGATAATGAAAATGTCACTTTCTCCCCGCCCAGCGTATTCGCCGAGCGGGGAGGAGAGACGAAATCCATAGTTCTCTATGAGAACTGTGGATTACCGTAATGGCTGGGACGGATTACAGCCGTATTGCAGTGCAGTACGGCGCGGAATACGGCTGCAATCCGTCCCTGCAATAAGCCGTGTGAATGGCCCTTTTGGATGGTTTCGGGGACGGTTCTGTCCGTGGTGTTAAGAATCAGCCCTCCCTCTTAACCATTGAGCAGTATATCTTGCGTCCGAAAACCGCGTGGAAGAAAGTGCATGTTCCAAGTTTGTTATACGGTTTTCGGATTTAAAATCCAACCGTCAGAAACTCTGAGGTGTGTAGACTACAGCTCGGATTTACTATTGAAGTCTATAGGGATGGCTGACAGTCGGCTTACAGATGGTTTTCAAATCCAAAAACCATCTGAAAAACCGTCTGAAAACCAGCGCCATGTGAACTTACCCTGAAAACCTAAAGCTACAGTCTCGTTCCTGTAAGGACATCCAGACACCACCACCGTATCAGAGGAGGCAAATGTAGTACAAAAAAGCCAGAAATAAAAAAGTAATCATGAGAAGAAGGTAAATGAAACAATATTATAAACCGTATATATATATATATTCCATAAAGAAAAACACATACAAGTAATATTTAATATTATCCTTATCCTTTTTCTGCTACTTAGGTTTGTGTTTAGGCCGTGTTCACACGGCTTATTCCCGACGGATTTGTGAGCCGTATTGAGCTCACAAATCAGCCGTGAATAAGGGGCGGGGCGGGGGGGCCGGGCGCGGCGGGGGCGCCGCTCCCGGCCCCATAAAACAATGCATTGTTTACGGCGCGTACGCGCCTGGATAAAGTGCCATGTCACTTTCTCCCCCCGCGGCGGATTCGCCGGCGGGGAGGAGCGACGGATATCCACTGTTTCTATGAGAGCAGTGGATTTACCGTAATGACAGGGACAGATTGGCGCCGTAATGCAGCGCAAAATCCGGCGGGGCAGTACGGCGCCAATCCGTGCCCAAATAAGCCGTGTGAACGAGGCCTTAGGATTCTGTATGTTTTTTTTTTGGGTGGTCATAGGCATATCACAGTTTATTAGATAACATTACACAATATTTCACTTGATGTCCAGTATACAATATCACAGTCATGTATGGCAATAACTTTAATATTACATATCACAATTGCGCTTTCCCAGGCAGAGCAGAACATGTAATATGGCATATTTTTTTTGCATAGACTTTAGGTTTTTTTTTTAGTCTCTCTAGCAAAAAAAAGGCCCATGCAAGGCCTGGTTCACATCTGTATTATAGATTCAGATAAAAATAATGAAAAAAAAAATAGCAGTGTGCAGCACTCTTTTTTTCTTTTCATGATGGAAACCAAACATCATAGTCAATGTGGTCTATTGGGCACGGTTGGTTGGTGTCCATGATGAAACAGCTCCAGTAGCACCATTACTTATGTTTTTTTATTTCTATGTCGGAAAAGAATAACGGCAGAGGTGTGGACCAGGCTTAAATGTGTGCTGTGTTTCTTGCTGCATTTTATTTGACCTTACATATCATGTGATAGTAACAATGCACCAGAAACCCACCAAACATACCGAAAACAAGCATTATATATATATATATATATATATATATATATATATAATAAAATAAAATATATATATAAATATAATATATATAAATATATAATATATATAAAAAAAGAAAAAATGCATGAGTGAAAAACAATTATTCTGGCTTTTTTCAGCCAAAAAATGCTCTGCAAAAAGTGTGAAGGAAGCCCAATGGTAGGTTCACATAGCTGATTTAGATGCTCTATTCTGGCACAGATTCAGTTGTGGATCTGCCTCAGAATCAGTGTCCACATGTGACTGCAATCCGCCCCCCTGGGTCCATCCACACCGTTGGATTTTTAAACGGATTTGAGTTTTAAAAACCGCAGCAATCGAACTGTAAAAGCATCCCCATAGACCTCAATCGAAAATTTGAGTTGTAATCCACACAACACGGATTTTCAATAGGTGAGATTGCAAAAATAGGAAAACTATTTTGAAGCAAAAAGTCGCATCCGAAGTGTCGTGTTATTGGTACCATTTTGGGATGCATATCACTTTTTGATCAGTTTTTATTCCAATTTTTTGGGGATATGTACAGCGGCCTCCCACCGCTATACAGTACTGTCTCAGGTCGGCAGGAGACAGGGGTGATGCTGCACAAAGCCGGCAGTGGGGTTTTATCCCTAAGGCTATGTTCACACGGCTTAAAATGGGACGTATCTTACCCCGTATTTAGTGCAGTACGGCGCGAAATACGGGGCGGGATACGTCCCAGTCATTACGGTAATCCACAGTTCTCATAGAGAACTGTGGATTACGTCTCCTCTCCCCGCTCGCACAATATGGCGAGAGGGGAGAGAAGTGGCATGTCAATTATTCACGGCGTACGCGCGCCGTGAATAATGAATGTCCCCGCTCCTCCCCCGTACACACGGCGTAACTGCGGGCGAAATACGTCCCCGCAATTACACCGTGTGAACATAGCCTAAAGCCCTGCCACCAGCTTCCTGCAGCATCGCCCAACTACAGCCTTCTTCCGCCCTAATCGGTTTTTCAGTGGATTCAGAATTTTGAATCTGCTGAGAAACTGACCGTACCCAGCGCTGTGTAGACTTCGATAGAAAAGCCGTGCTGTGGTCTATACAGCACAGATTTTTTACAGAGGTTTTCCAAAAACAAAAACTGACCGGCGGAATATGGAACATGTATATTCTGCCGGACCAACGCTGGATTCCCGCAGCCTCAACTTACTGGGCAATTTGAAAATGCCGTTGGATTTTGGGTGGCATTTTCAAATTGTGTATTTCGGGGAGCACTGCAGCGCAATTATGCCCTAAAATACGTCCTGCAATTACGGTAATCATAGTTCTCATAAGGTTATGTTCACACGATGTACTGTGGCATGTACAGTACGCGCCGCAGTACATCGTGTCTTTCGGAAGCTTGCGCTAATACACGCGTACTCCCGTGGCGTGGGGGGCAGCAGCTCGCCGGCCCCATTGACACTTATTACTCGCGGCGCATATTCTCCGCAGTCTCACTGAATCCGGCCACTGCTGGAACACCCGCACAGGGTGAGAGACGTGCCGCTTCTGAGCACCTTCAGATTGATGCCTGTACCCCGCCTCTTATCCATGCTGCTTGCTCCCACTAGCATGCACACATTACTGACTCATCTGGGTAACCGTGAGTATATACATCCAGATGCATGAGGCGATTTTTTGTCATCTTTTGTCATCTTTTGTTATTTGGGGCTCAATGATATATTAAACATCATAGCCTCTTTATCCCTGTTGGTCTCCGTTATCTTTATCATCCCCTGATGCGATTTTGGAGAATTGAAACATGTTGGGAAGGGACCTATAGGTGTTTTGATAGGGTTAGTGTTTGCAGGGTCAGGCTCCTGCTAGGACCGCCCTTATTGGGGCGATTTTCCTGTTTTGGTTGCTAGGCTAGGGCTCTATAGTTCCTGCCAATTAGGGTCTTGATAGGGATAAAGTAACTTCATGTCCCATGTTTCCCATTTGGTGAGCCTCCATTTTTCTAGATTTTATTAGAGGGCGTTATTGTAGTTTTTTATACTTACTTATTACAAGCTAAGTTTTATAGCCTTGTTTCCTCCATATGGTTTGTATATGTCGCTTATCTCCCCATACGTACAATATGATCGTATTGTATGAGCGGGGAGAGGAGACGTAATCCATAGTTCTCTAGGTGAACTGTAGATTACCGAAATTACCCCATGTGAACATACCCTAAAGAACTATGATTACCTGCCATCTTCCCCGCTGCGTAGAGAACTATGGATTACGCCTCCTCTACCCACTCGTACAATACGATCGTATAATACGCGCGGGGAGATAAGTGACATGTCAATTATTCACGGCGAATACGTGCCGTGAGTAATGAATGATCCCCCTGTGCCGTGGAAGTACGCGCTGATCAGCGCGAGTGCCTGTACACACATGTAGTACTGCGGCGCGTACTGTACGCCCCGCAGTACATCGTGTGAACATAGCCTTAGACAGTATAAATATTGATGTTTATGATACATTTGTGAGGATTTGTAGGTATGTTCACATGGTGTATTGCGGCGCGTACCATACGCACAACAATACGCCGGGTGTTTTAGAAGTACGCACTGGCCAGCGCAGAGTGCGGAGGTGGCCCCATTCACTTCAATTATCCCCGGTGCCTAAATGTCGGGAAGAAGCGACATGTCACTTCTTTCACCCGGCATTCAATATACGTCAGGTAAGACAGAGGTAATTTATAGCACTTTGTAAGAGCTATGAATTACCGTGATTGCGGAGTGCGTTTCAGACGTATTGTAGCGCAATTATGTGCCCAAAATACGGCCAGCAATTACGCCGTGTGAACATACCCTAACCCCTTATGCTATGTTCACATGGCTATTTTGGCAGGCTTAATTATGCCCCGTCAATTACGCCGTGTGGACGTGGGCTGTGTCGGGAGCGTGCGGGTGCGGGGTGGCCGTCACCTCGCCGGCCCATAGACATTCATTACCAGCGTATTCGCCGAGCATGGGAGAAGAGACGTACTCCA
This sequence comes from Phyllomedusa bahiana, assembly GCA_025379985.1. Taxonomy (NCBI): domain Eukaryota; kingdom Metazoa; phylum Chordata; class Amphibia; order Anura; family Hylidae; genus Phyllomedusa; species Phyllomedusa bahiana. The sequence continues at coordinate 2,862 of JAODAL010019860.1, read as the reverse complement.
AAGTTCCCAAAGAGAAAACTGTGGATTAACCGGAATGACTGTTGACGAATTTCCAGCCATAATTTACGCACTCCGGCGCGTATTTATGGACTGAAATACGTCCAATTTTAAGCCGTGTGAACATAGCCTTAGACTATGTCTCCACAGGAATGGTTTACAGTCGGATTTTAAAGCGGATTCTGTATTTAGAATCTGTAAATACTGACTGTAGTCCATCCCTGTAGACGGCAATAGAAAATCCAAGCTGTAGTCTACACATCTTGAATTTACTGAGGTTGAATTTCAAATCCAAAATCCGACTCAAAACTATAGTAACAGTTCTCATAATCTGATAGAAAATGGAGGTTTATAGTACTGTTCTACGGCTGGTGGAGCCCGAAATCCACAGCAAAAAGACGTTGCAAAAAAATGGGAAAAAAATGAACACCATAAAATAAAAAACCTGTAAAATACTATGTCAGAATCAATTAGAATACCAACCAGTCATTTTTAACATTTCTGCCGTGTGGACGCCACCTATAAGCTAATGTTCACATAGTGTAATAATGCGGGACTTGGTGGCAGAGGTGAATGTTCGCCCTGCAATTATTCCGTGTGTACGGGGCGGGCGGTGAGCGGGGGGTTGGGGGGCAGCAGCCTGCCGGCCCCATAGACATTCATTATTCATGGCGCGTATACGCCGTGAATAATTTGACATTGTATTGTGCAACCAGGGAGAGGAGACGTATTCCATAGTTCTTTATGAGAACTGGGGATTACCGTATGTCTGGGACGTATCTCGCCCCGTATTTTGTGCAGTACGGCACGAATTACAGGGCGAGATATGTCCCAAAATAAGCCGTGTGAACATAGCTCGATGACAGGTATACTTGTCATGGAGGCGCTAAAGGGGTATGGATTGGGCTCATACGCAGAGGTGCTCCGTACACGGCGGCTGCTGGCAGTTAGGGTCGGCACCCACTTCTAGTGGCCAAGAATGGAGGCAGCTCCAATCCCACCTATTTAACCACAGTAAATTGGTATCACAATATCTGTAAATGTCTGATCCATTTAAACATAACATTATTTATCCCACATGGTAAAAACCATAAAGAAAAAAACATAATTGTGCTTTTTTGGTCTTGCTACTTACCCCCCAAAAAATGGAATAAAAATGGATAAAAAAAAACTCACACAAGTAAAACATAGGGAAAACTATATAAATGTGGTATCGTCGGAATCAGAACGACCCGCCTAAAACAGATAACATGTCATTTCTTTATTTATTTGGTACTAATAAAAACTAGACCTCGCCTCACAAAAAAAATACAAAAAAATCACACAGCTCTACCGAATAAAAAATTAAAAGCTATTTTTTTAAAGATTTTTATATATTTTTTTAAGTAAAACTTAGGGAAAACTATATGAATTTGGTATAATCGGAATTGTAACGACCGGCCCAATACAGATAATGTCATTTCTACTAAACAGTGAACTCCAGAAAAACCAAACATGGCGCAATTGAAGTTTTTTTTTTTTCATATTCTACCCCACAAATAATTTTGGAATACAAAATCTGGTTAGCACATCTGTTTTGAGGAATAAACGTATAGGTGCACACTGGTGTGGCAGCAAAAGCAATGTAAACACAATACAATATCAGTAGCACTCTAGAAACACTAAAAATGGTCAAAGAGGACATAAGAATTTTTGGAACAGCATTTCTGCTAATATGAAATATATGAAAAAGATTGAGGTTCTTAGTGTAATTTTTTGATCAAAAACTGTAAGGCTATGTTCACACGGCTTAAAATGGGCCGTATTTCGGTCTGTAATTACGCACCGGGGGCGAAAATTAGGGGGCGGAAAAGGGCCCTTCTTAAAAGGGTAATTAAACAGTTCTCATAGAAAAACAAAGGGTTTTTTACGTCTCCCTCCCTGCTCGGCGAATCCCCCGGGGGGGGGGGAGATAATGACATGTGAAATTCCCAAAGGGGCGATACGCGCCGCTGTAATTTAATTCTATGGGCCCGGCGGGGGGCCCCCCCTGCTCCCTCCCCCCTCCCCCGCCGCCGGCCACACGGCGTAATTGCGGGGGTAATTACGTCCCGCAGTTAACCCGTGGAACATAGCCAAATGCCTTCCTACCGGGCGGGCGAACAGACACCAAACAGGTATATGTTGTGGGTTTCCCACCAAATTTGGGAAGTCCCCTTGCCGGGGTTTAGGGGGGATTTTTCAGTTCTGACAAAAATGTACACTAAGAACCCTAAAAAAATTTTCATACTTTTTAAAATAGTAGCAAAATGCGTTCCAAAAATTTCTTAACCCTTTCGCTCTTTCACAGGGCTTATTCGGGATCTGATTTCCCAGCCGAAACTGCGCGCCATTTTTGCCTCCAAACAGCTAAATCAGTCCCAGGCTTACCAATCCACAGTTCTCAAGAGAACTTGGATTCCGTCTCCTCTCCCCACCAGCGAAACCCGAGCAGGGAAAATACATGTCAATTATTACGACGGTACGCGCTTAATATGAATGTCATGGGGCCGGGGAGCGCCCCCCTCCTCCACCCCCCCGCCGCCCCCGCGAAACGGCAGCCAGGAATTTGTGGGCAAAAATCCCCCCCGCATTTACATTGGCAATAAGCCGTGTGAACGAGCCCTTTGACTGTTTTTTGTGTTTCTAGAGTGCTACTGACATTATATTGTGTTTACAAATAATTTTGGGGGAGATTTCGCAGTACATTTCGGACGGTAAATGAAAAAAATTTGAAAATGACATCTGTCCCCCCAAAAAAAACACCCTGAATTCTATGCAGGGGGAAAAAAAAAAAGTGGATGCCCCCCCTCGAAAGGCCGGAGGAAACCCCCCCCCCCCAAAAAA